>JAPZDZ010000006.1:14279402-14292004 GCA_029783805.1 Acanthurus tennentii | reverse complement strand
CCTGCTCCAAGTTTACCTCAGTCCACAAGGCTCTCAACAATCATGGAGAGTCAGGCCATGTCCTTGCCCGAACCTACATCCCCAATCACCGCCGACCAAGCCTGCTCCCCGTATAAAGGGGGTCTTCCAGGACTTTCCCATGGCCACTATTACCAAACCCCTGACTTTACTGACTACTGCCATGATATGCTTCAGCACAATCAGCTCAGTGAATGGGGTTTAACCGATGACTTGGAGGCTTTTCTCGGAGAAAATCAGGGAGCTGAGCCTGTGGGTAGCCGCTGCGCTGCAGTAGCACACCCAGAAACCAAGCAGGGAGTCCAGACTCAGCTGGACCACCAGCACTTAACCATTCCTAACGAGTACATGGAGGATTTGTCCGATCTGTGCTTTCCGGACCTAGACAACTTTAGTCTGTCGGATTTGGACATTTCTGCTGCAATGATCGATTATCTACTGGGATGACGTATAAAAAGGGCTGTAGAGGAGAGCAACATTTTTTATGCAACTATTTTTGATATTTCAGCTTTATTTTAAAACCAAACAAGAGTCAAGCCAGGAAAGGCAGAAAAGAGAAAGTGGGGACATGATGCTTTGATATACCGAGAAGCCCCAAAGTTACATATTTATTACTAGAATGTAAAAAGGTTAGTTATTATAGAGTATTTATTTTTAGATTCCTGTAAACACAGACGTTCTCATATGTAAATGTAAAGAAGTATTCCTATATTGTATTTCACATACTGTAGAGTATAAAACGATATGAAAAATAAAATAGTCATATCCTCTCCGCTGCGAATGTATTTATTGAAGCTTAACTCATGGGCACCACGTGGCGCCGTGGCTTAGTTGGTTAAAGCGCCTGTCTAGTAAACAGGAGATCCTGGGTTCGAATCCCAGCGGTGCCTTTTTATTGGAATTTGTTAGTTACGGTGTCATCACCAAATCGTCTAGGAGTGTATATCTTACAGAAAAAGTGTTCATTAATCTATTTATATTAAATTAGATATCGGTTTTGGGGTAACACAGAACTTTTACAAATCAAAATTGAATTGTAATTTTTTATTGCCTGGCCATTTTGCCTGGCCATTGTCTTGGTTTAATGGGAGGAAAAATTCTTTGGACATAACTAAGTTCTGTTTCCATTTAAATTCTAACATGGTTAAAAATTAGCCTTGCATTTTAATTAAGTCCCTTCAAAAGCATGTTGACTTGAAAATCCAAACACAAAAAACTAAATAGGCTCATTTAATCATAATATTGTCTAATTTGATGCACATCGTTTTTTTGTAAATGATTAACCAAAAGCTGTTTACATTACATTTTTCTAATTAATAGAGAATTACATTTTTACTTTTTACTGTTTAATTGTCAAACAAAATGGATGCTCAATTTGAAAGTTGGGCTGCACCGTTTGTGTTAAATTTAATATAAATTTAATTTGAATTGACATTTGACATTTCATTTTCATATTAATATTGTCCAAGCCACCCATACAATTGTGTTACAATATTGACTTAGTTACTGCATTTTCATTCTAAATTGGACCCAAATCACACATGAATAGGTTGAAAATAACAATGCTATCATGAATTTGTATTTTAATTTTAGACTTTACATTTTCACCAGACTGGCAGTCCTTCAGAAAATAAGTTTGAAAAAAGTGTTTCAAATGATGTTGTAATCATAATATATCAAGAAAAGCATAAAAACAAAAAGTATAATATTTAATTTATGTTTATGGTGTCCTCGCATAGTTTGTCAAACAGGGTGCATCTCTCTCCGCAACTGACAGACTGAAGAGGTCTTATAAACGCAGGGTCACTGTGGCTAACATAACAGCACAATGCATTATTCTTTTACTCTTGCAGGTGAACATATAGACCACTAGGGGTCACTGTGTGCTTGATGGATTTGACTAATGGGTTTGAGGTCAGAATTCTGTTTGGTTAGACCCAAGGTGAGGTTCAGTGGGTTTGTGTGTGTTGCCTGTATCATCAGGACACGAAAAAATGATATAGCACTCAGAATAGACATTTCAGGTTTATTGAAGAATTGCAGTTTATTGCTGAATTTTATCCTATTAGTCTACACAATGTTCCCTCTGACCTTTCCTATTTAAAGGGCGCAAAAGAAGGGTATTTAACAGTAACAAAATACTTGAACAACAAAAACACAGAGCTATTGCAATTAAAGTTCACACTAAAATTATTTTAAGGTTTGTTGCTAAGAGATTTGTTTAAAACACAGACTGAACTTCCCCTCTGAACTGTAGCTGTTCTACTTCTTCTCTGCTCTTGATGTGTCTGGTGTGTCTTCCCTCTTGCAGCCCAGCCAGTATTTTGCAATTGATCGTGGATAAGGAGGGCTTGCAAAAGCCACACGTTTTGTCTGCAAATCCACTCTGTAGTATTTATCTGCCACCATGAAAAGAAAACAAACAGGCAAGCAAAAAGATGTTAAAGGAAGTGGCTGCGTTGTAAATGTTTTTTATTATCATTTTTTTCTCCTGTCCTGTCAAAACACAACACTGATAGAAATGACTCCATGTATTCTTACCTCGCTTGAAAAAATATACATTTTGAACAGGGGTGCTTGTGGACTCCAGTGTGGTGCTCTCTCCCATCATGTCGCTGAAGTCAGTGTAGTCAAACCAGTCATCAGAACCCCACAAATCATCAAACAGCGCAAAGCGACTTTGCCTCCTGCGCTGTGAGCGCCTCCTGCTGGGCCTCCTCCTCCTCTTTGTTGCCCTAACTAGTGGAGGAGACGTGGGCTTGGGACTGAGGTACACTCGCCCCACCATGGCAGCATCTACAGGGGGCATGAAGCCCTTCCAGTCCGTACTGGTGAAGCGAGGGCCTGTGTTGTGACTGCTGACTGAATGAGGATAAAAAAGCGAAGATAAGAGAGACACACTTGCACATACAAAAAAAACAGACAAACACAGCTGAGCCTTACTGGAGCCTCCAAAGAGTTCTGCGAAAAAGTCTTCCACTGTCTGATCGCAGAAGAGGTCTGTGTATCGTGTGAACAGCAGAGACGGGGAAGACCTGGTCATCTCCACACACTCTTCATGGGAGGGCTGGTGCTTGAACTCATACGGGTAATACTTGTCCCCTGAAGAATAGTACAAGCACATAGACTCCTTGTCACTGATGACAGTAGACATGTCATAGTAGTAAAAGTACAGGTGTAAATTATAAAACTGGTAATAGCTGAATTCAATTCACCTGCTTCTGTCAAAATTTTAACAAGTGTTGTGATCAGCGCCTTTTAGTTTTTAAGTCCCCAAAGACTCAGAGTGCCACAAGAAATTGCTACTTTTGAGTAGAGATTTTTAGCAATACCAAAAAAAAAGAAATACTCAGTTTTAAGTAAAAGCCTTGCATTAAAAAGTACATTAGTATTAGCATAAATCAGAGGGATCATAAGATTATTAACAGGCATTAATTCATTCAGAACTATGTCGACACCAATCAGAGTCTGGCAACAAGGAGCTTTTAAATACTGAAAAAATATTTGGCATCCCTACAGAAATACCTTTGAAAAAGTAGGCTTTTTCTTTGCCACGGTGACTTGATGCTGGTATGGCAAATACAGCATCAACGCCATCTGGAACACCATCAAAGCCGACTGAAATGTCCCGTGGATACTTCTCATCTAAGACATCACCGTCAAACCTCCAGTACCTGTTTCCCTGAGGGATAATAAATACAAAGTCAAAAACTGTGAGGTTTGATGCTACAGCTGTGAGGCTCAGGAAACAGTGAATGTCTGTAAATACTGACTTCATTATGTGTCTGCAAGCCGAGATCACACAGGAAATAACGCTCAAGTAATACATTTTAAATAACTGCATTTCCTATTATCAGCCCTAATAGTATTTGTTATTATCTAAAGACATCTTATACTTTAATAACTTAATAAAGTAAGAATCTTGAGCTACAACTTAGCAAAAGTACTCTCTTCTCTCAGAAGTTTCTACCTTAAAGATGTAGGATTTTCCCTGGCAGTTGATGCGTGTGAATGCAGCATCAATGGGTCCAGGGATTCCCCACACATCCTGGATGAGTTTTGGGTAACCAGGGAGTATGGACTTGTCATCCAGCTCAAAAAAGTAGATACCTGAGCAGAGATGCAGGCTTTAATATGTGATATGCATTACGAGACCCACTTCAGTTTATTCAATCATGATAATTCACAAAGTATCACAGTTGAAAACCCAATAAAACATGACAGATGCCTAGATTTGAGTTTGCATTTGAATCTATGCAAATCAGCCTGTTACCTTGCAGCTGAGTGTTGTGAGATCAATAAGCATGAGCAACATCTCCTTAAAATGTACAAGTTTTTCTGAACTTGGTCTTGACTGTTAAGTAAAAGACCAATGCTGATCACCTAAATGTTAGCATTCCCAAATTGACAGCACAGAAAGGCAGGAACCATACTGTAAATACACTTATGGAATAGAGAGCCTTTTGGAGTTCCAGGTTTACCTCTAAACGCATAGATCGAACCATTCTTCAGCTGCAGAAAAGCATCAAAAGGTCGACCACTGCAGGGCGCTGCATCAGGGTCTACTGATGTTGTGGGCCCTGGTATGCTGGGGGCTGGAGCAGAAGCAGGGGTGGTTGCTGCAACTGAGTTAAAAGTTGGTGTGACAGCTGTAGTCCAATTCATTTCTGCTTCCTCGAAGGTGTCACCACGAGAAACTGGGGGCAGAAATTTTTTGTCGCATGAATAAAAGTCAAGAACTTTTTTAATTAAAATGCCAATGCTTTATCCAGTGAAATGGCACTTTGCTGCTATTGCACTGACTTTTTTTAGGGCACAAGGTGTCAAAGTCCGCACAGCAGCTTCCATAGTACACACACATGGAGTCACACTGACATTTTCTCCGCTGGTCAAAGGAGCCACAGCGACCCATGCAGGACTCTGTGGAAATGCAATTTGTTTGTTTCAGTGTGAAACCAATCAGTCTGACTCATCAATTCAGTAACCAAGTAAAAGTAGGGAAGTAAGAGTAAAGAAGCATCATTGGCAGAATAAACTTGAATAATAAAATTTTAAAAAAAAATTCTTCCACAGATACAAGGCACTTTTGACTTTTATAAAATATTATTATCGATAACACAATTAGATTTTGCTAAAACATAGTGAGTACAGTAAGTAATATCTTACTCTTGTGGCTGGTCAGGGTGGAGATGGTTTTAACTACTTTATTTACAGCCATTTTTAATAAATAATAAATGCTAAATATAACATCACATTGTCTTCTTAAGTTCAAATACAATGTTTGACAAATTGCTTGATAATTTAACACCAATACTTACATATTTTACAATATTTACAAGTTCAAAATGTCAATTATACAATAATAGTAAATGTTATGTGTCCAAAATGGAATTCCTGGAAGACTTACCTTCTGCAGAAAAAGCTGCGTCCAGCAGGAGGACGAGGCCCAGCAGAACTACTGCTGTTTTCATGTTGTTCTACAGAAAAAAATCCACCTGAAAACCATGAAATAATGTTCAGATTTAATTCAGAAGAGCACTGCGCACTTACAGTACAGTGCAAAGTATGGTGAGACGAGTTTGACCTGAGTGCCCCACTTTAGGGTGCAGCATTGTGTGCAGATGATCAATAGATGTTTTTTCAGGAGCTCTTGACCCCCAGGCGTCTGCTCTCCTGATTGGTCAGCATTTGGCTGTGATAATCATTAAACTGTGATGGCTGATCTCTGTCCTATCTGTCCCAGAAAAATCATCCTAACATGAACATGATCAGTTTATTAACATCAAACCCATTCATGTGGAAAAATTACACTAGAAACTGCAAACATGTACTAGTGTATCATAACGCTGATATATATACTAGTTTTGCAACTTCTGCATGAGTAAGAGAATGTGTATCTGAGCTAAAACATTGCACAACCAGGGCAACTGTTTCCCTCTATTGATCTCTGGTGTAAACAAACAAAAAAACCCATAAAGCAAACACAATACCTTCTTCCATACTCAGCCCTGATAACTGCAGTGGCATAGAAAAAAAGGCACAACAAGAAAAAAGTGTGATATTTTATAAAACTATGGAGTAACTGTTTGTTTTTTGACCAACAGTGGATTTTCTAGCAGGTCGATGATCGGATTCAGCACTACAGAAACACAGAGGCTGAAACCTCATCAACACCCAGCAGAAGGCTGGATCCTGCAGCTGTTTGTTATAACAGAGACAAATATTCTCAAATAAAGAGAGAATTTATATCTAAGCTTTACTTGCCACTTAATTTAAGGCGTGTTGGTTCCTGTACCATAAGTCCAGCAGTGAAGAAAGCCAGTGTTTAAAACGAAAAATTATCTCTGCATTGTGGAGTCCGATGAAGTTTGTTCATAAATCTGTTAACCTCCGGATATCCCGGACTGATTACTGGGTAGCAGGACTTAATGCAGCTCATATAGTTGATTTTACTGCATTATCCCTAACAGAAGTTAATAAGATGTATATAACAAGTTCATTTTGATGGACACACTCTCAAAGCTAATGTGTGATCAATGCTTTATAATCAACAATGTTATCATATTATTACTCTGATTATTATTGATCAGAAACAGAAACAGCCACTTTGCTGATTTCTTTCTTCTGATGTTGTATTGTTTGTTAGAAGGCTAAATCTACAGAAAAAAGAACAGAAAACAGCTTTGTGGAGGTTATGATGATTAAATTTATGCTCAGTATCATATGCATCAGCAAGGGTAAAGTTAGACTACAATCATGTTTAGTTGTACTGCATTTGAAGTGAAAAAAAACACATTTTTAATTTAAACTAAATTTACATATGCCAAAAAAAAATGCAAAAACTGAAAGTGCAACAGAACTTTGGGATTAATCATGATTTAGTCATGAGTTCAGAGGTCAGTTGATGCCCCCCCCCCCAATTAAGTGCTGAACTTCTATAAATTTAGGGGAATCAGAAGAGACAGATTTAAAAAAAAATACTGGTCAAAATGCAAGAGGAAGAACTTATCCTGAAGTTTATTTCCTAGTATGGACTACCGTCACTTACTGTAAGAGGCCCGCTTCCCTGGTTTTCTGTTAAAAAGTTTAAGTCTAAAGGTTCATAGACCATCTGCCCCTGAGGTGTGTGCTGCACCGAGCAGGATTAATGCAATAAGGAGGCTGGTTCTAAATGTGTGTTCAGGGTTTTAGGTTTGGTAGCTTACTGAGGTCCTGACTGACATTTTTAACTTTTACTGGCCCAAGCAGTTGTCTTCAACCGGCTTTCAAACTCCCTCCATCATCGCAGTGACCAAACACTTCACTTCAATATGACCTAATGACAATGATGGAACGTGAAAAAACTTAACGTTCATACTCTTGTTATTCATGATCATTCAAGTTTCAAGGTTTCTTATTGTCTTCCTGCAGGTGCATCTGGATCTCTCACCATCTCAGTCACTCTGTTCTGTATACTCAGAAACCAGGATGAGTTTTTTTCATGTCATAGTATCTTGGTTTCTATCAGAGTGCTCCATCTGACATATCCATATCCTCTCTTCTACAGGATATGATGTTCGCACATGCAAAACATAACCAGAATGTTAATGGCTCATAGAAAAATACTGGGTCAAGTGTGAAAACTTTCTGACTTCTCAGCAGCTACAGGCAGGTGGCACTAACATCCCACCTGATGAAGACCCCTGGTGGGCCCATCAATGGACCCACTGCAGTTCGCCTACCAGCGTGGCATTGGGGTGATTGATGCTGTCATCTTCCTCCTGCACAGAGCACTTTCCCACCTGGAGAAGCCACTGTGAGGATCATGTTTTTTGATTTCTTCGGTGCTTTCGGACAATACAACCTGTGCTCCTGAGGGACAAGCTGCAGCACTCAGGAGTGGAGCAGCACCTCACATCCTGGATTCTGGACTACCTCACAAACCGCCCACAGTATGTGAGGTCTGGGGACTGTGTTTCAGACACAGTTGTCTGCAGTACGGGGGCCCCACAGGGGATGGTCCTGGCTCTGTTCCTCTTCACCCTCTACACTGCAGACTTCTCACACAACACATCCACCTGTCACCTGCAGAAGTTCTCTGATGACTCTGCTATCGTTGGCCTCATCACAGATGGGGAAGACAAGGAGTACAGAGAACTGACTCAGGATTTTGTAGACTGGTGTCTGCAGAATCACCTCCAGATCAACATGGGGATGACCAAAGAGCTGGTGGTGGATTTCCAAAGATGGAGACACTCCTCTGCGACACGGGGGAACATTCAGGGAACGGACATTGAGATGGTGACATCTTACAAGTACCTGGGTGTTCACCTGAACAATAGACTGGACTGGACAGACAACACCACTGCACTTTATAAGAAGGGCCAAAGCAGACTCTACCTGCTCAGGAAAGTGAGGTCTTTTGGAGTGCAGAGGGCACTCCTGAAGACCTTCTATGACACTGTGATAGCATCAGCCATCTTTTATGGGGGCAGCAGCATCTCGGTGGCAGACAGGAGGAAGCTGGACAAATTCACAAAGAAGACCAGCTTTGTCCTGGGATGCCCCCTTGACCCGGTGGAGGTGGTGGGAGAGAGGAGAATGATGGCTAAGCTGTCTCTGATGAACAATGACTCCCATCCCATGAAAGAGCCAAGACAGCACTGGAGAGCTCCATCAGTGATAGACTCCTTCACTCCAAGTGTGTGAAGGAGCAATATCGTAGGTCCTTCCTCCCAGCAGCTCACCCCTGCCAACCTTGACAATTGAACACACTGCACTTTAATGTCCAATACTCTATTATTAATACTCTATTATTGTGGTATTTTATGCTATGGCCTTGCATGGTTTAACACTTCTCCGCTTTTGATGTCTCTCCCTCTGCCCTTATATGGTTTGAAACATCTTTGTATAGTTGCATTCCTGTTTTATGGCGAGATCTCCACTAAGGCTATAAAAAGTGGAATGGTCGAGCTGTACGTCGGAGATTCATAGTGGCTTTGAATGCTCTCAACAGGTTGTCTGGAACACCTGATTGATACTGTACCTCTTTGTAATAAACTTTATTTATACAATCAAATCAGTGTCAGCGGAGATTTCTTCATCAGCATCTTCACAGCATCACTACGGAAGATACCACATTATTATTAGTAGTAGTATTTCATGTGTATTAATAATTTCATTTTCGTGCAATATCCATGTATATTATTCCAATTTCATCTGTGCAATTAAATACCACCACTCTCTACGGTAACCCTTGTAAATATTGTAAAATTTTTTGTTCTAATTTTGTACTTATTATTTATTGTTCTTTATTCTTATTGCTGCTTTTTTATTTTTTGTGTTTTACTGTCCACTTGCTGCTGCAACAATGCAAATTTCCCCATTGTGGGACTGATAAAGAAATATCTTATCTTATCTTATCTTCTAATGTAAGAAAAAGTCTGTAAACCACTGGGTTGAACACTAAAATGCATTTGGTTTTCTCAGTACTTGTACTCTGTACAATAACAATAAAGTTGCATGTGAAATCTAATCTAATCTTATCTAAAAGTGTAAGAATCATTACAACCTGTAACACATGATCTGTGTGAGCTCACTGACTGACAAGTAAAGATCTTTTATAAGCAACTTTTTTCCATTACTGATATCCCCCATTGTCTGATAAGGTGTTATAGATTGACTTAAACCTAATGACCTCTCTTTGACAAACATAAGACTTTCAGAACTCAATGATCATCAAACCTTTTCATTGCAATTGGTGGACTAACATAGTTTTTCATAAAATCTGCTCTAACATTGTGCAGCTTTGTCCTTTTTCTTTAGCTTAAGGGATAAAATTCAATTAGTAAATTAAGTTACCTCGAAAAGTTGAGTTGTTGTACTACAACCACTTATTAGTGGTAATAATATTTATATCTAGCCATCATATGCTTTGAATGAAACAATGCTAATAATTTCACACAATGTATGCTCCGTACAATAAAATATTTCCAGAAATACAGCAATTAATTCCTTTCTTCAGAAAAACAAACAAACAAACAAAAAATGGGTGTTGTAAGTTAAACTTAAGAAATATAATATAAGAAATAAAATCTACAAAGCTCAATTTTTTGATTAATTACTTGTAGCTTGTAACTTGTCCAAGGAGAATATTTTGCCATTTTTGGAATTATTTTACAAATTAACTAAAGGGTCAAGTTATAAAATAAGAAAGAAATCTCAGTAACTTCTGTGTGTTGTGAAAGATCATATCAACAATACAATACGTTCTTGGAAAACACAACAGGAATTAATGTAGATGTCTCTTCTCACAGTTTTTTTTAGTGTACAGACTTACTGTTACATTTTTTTTTAAAAATGTCACTTATCTAAAGCTAAAATACATGTTGCTTTTAAGTTTAATGTTCCCCTCCACTCAAAATAGGTGTTTGCCATAATGTCAGACCTTAATTATAGCCTACTGACTTTTTAGCACATACCCAAATCTGAGATTACAAACTAAATTAAGTATGTCACAATTTCAAAAGCCAATCATAGAAACCTGAAGCCTTAAGCATAGACAATGACAGTTTGCATTAGCACAGCCAGTAATGTTATTAGCTAGTTACGAGCAAATAAGAAACCAAAATAATTGATTTTGTTGCGTACCAGACTTTACATCTGAATCCACTAGCCGAATCTTCTCAGTGTTTCCTCTTGCCTGCCATCTTGGTGCTGCTTTCACTGGACAACCTATTGGCTACCGTCACTGGGTCAACCAACAGCTTAGAGGGCAGAATATTTTTAAATACCTTTAAATGTAGGTGAAGAGGCACTTTAAAGCTTATGTGTGCTGATGTGTTTTAAATAATTTCTAGACAAAGCCTTCAAAGAGAAACAGTGCCAAAAATAAAATCAATACCCCATAAAGTCAGTAGACCCACAGAACTTTCTCTGAAGTGTAGTTAACTTTGCTTAGCATATAAACACAAATCACCCATATGTAGAAGAGTCAAAGATTGCATGTTTTCACATTGTAGACAGTCCTTTGTGATTAAGGCACATAATATTATATTAAAAAAACATTCTTTAGTAGTCAAATTTGACAAACTTGCCTGAAAAAATAGATTTATGTTGGATTAGCTTGTTAGCCAACATGTAAATAAGAAAGTTGTGGAGTTATTGGATTGAGTTTGTCAATTTAATTTTTTCACACAACCTTCATTTAAATGGCAAAGGGTTGTTCTCTAAGCTTGAGTTGGGCGAACATTTTTTGCCACCACAAACTACTGGTCACACAGACAAAGCAAAAACCATTTAGTGCAGTGTTTTATTATTAAATTAAAAGTAAAAAGGAGTATTCATTCATCTATGTTTTTTATTTGGAGAAGAACTTTATGTATTGAATTTCTTTCAAAGGTGAAAAGTTCTTATGCTGTAGTAACAATACAGAGTGGACATTAAAATGGTTTTGTTTTCTAACTTGAAATTAGTGTTTGTTGGATCCAAGTTATAATTACATTTGGAAACAAAATTTAGGGCCTGTTAGTAGAGTGTAAAAAGCGTCATACCCTGGGTTTTCCTTTTAACAGTTCTTGGCACTGACCTTCAGAAAATCCCTGACAGAGCAACTGTTCTTGAAAGTACAATCAGCTATCTTTTTCATTCATTTGCTAATCCCTCCATGTATAATCTCTACGTCTATAGCGTCACTTTTATCTCTTCCCCAGTAGTTTCATTCACCTCTCAGCGTAGGACTGTGATCTCTTTGTTGTTGAGTTAATGTTTGATAAACCACTAGAGATTGAAAGAGTAGATTGCAGTCATTTTGCACTCATTAATTCAGTGGTTCTCTGAGAAACACGTTGCTCCTTTTTTGGCTTCACTTGTGCATTTCTGGATTTTTTCCCCCTTTCTGTTGCTTGTTGGTTTTACCATGACAGACAAACTTCGCTGGTTGAAGTGGCTGTGGTACCACAGAAACTACTTCATCATTTTTCTCACTCCGATTTTACTCCTTCCCCTGCCGTTAGCAAGCCCTACACAGGTGAGTGTGTGTTCATGGACATTTATTTTCATTGACTTTGTGTTTTAATCTGATTTAATCTTGACTGAAAAATCAAATGTGCATTTTAGAGTCCAAAGGAGGTAACAGTTTTAGCTACATATTTGTTCCTTACTTGTGCACTTCTACTTTTGTCACCTCATTGTTGAGTAGTGCATGTCACAGGTGTTCATCAAACAAGGACATACATGCATCACATTGGAACAATTATCATGCATGGCTAATACTGTCCTCCTAAAGATTGCAAAGGGAGAGCACGTGTCCTTTCACATATAAATTAACAATTTGATTTTAAATCTTTTGTACTGTTTGCCAACTTTTATAGTTGCAACAAATAATCTGTCTCTATGTATTTCCAGAAACAACTCTATGTGTGTCAATTGACACAAAAACAAAACGCCCAACTTGAGACTAACCCTATCAACCTAAATATTTTTGTGTGCAAGTATGACTCTGCTAAAGGACGTATCATAAATGTGATTATCAACAGTTTTATTGACTGTTCTGATGGCAAGTTACCAAAAATTAGTTTAGTTGTCTGGTAGACACAGCTGGCAGG
>JAPZDZ010000006.1:14203662-14226549 GCA_029783805.1 Acanthurus tennentii | reverse complement strand
CTGTGTGTCAGCCATTCGGGGCCAAGGGTGAGGGAGGGCTGGAAGTCAGCCAGCGAGCGTGAGAGTTCGAAGCAGACTGACAGACAAGCCCAATTTCAGGCACAAATGGTGACTCCCCCTTCCTTCGTCTGTTTGAGGTGCTCATTTTCCTGCAGAAAGAGAAGAAGAGATCAGTTAACTTCCCCTCTAAAGTCCCTGCTCCAGTAGCGTGGGTATGAGCTGGCCTGCAGCCAGTCACACACGTACAGTAAGTGGGTGCAGTCGAGCCACAGCGTGTGCGATCAGCTGTGAGTAAGTGGGTGAAATGAACTGATATGCAAGAAAGACTGGAGAGATGCACACAAGATCATGCATCAGATTAACAGGAGGGATACATGCATCAGCAGCTCAACTCTGCCTCTGCACGTTACACTGTGCCAGCAAGAAATTCTTGGATATTTTCTTAGTTTTGATGCACAAAATCATAAGCCGGCCTCTGGAAAAAACACTCTCCTTTTTTTTTGTCAGTTACCGTGGTTACAAAGCATGAGCTAGAGGCGATGAAGAGGAGTAGAAACCTCTACATGAGAGCAGATATCTTGGAGTCCTTTAAAAAGTCCAAAGAAAAAAATACTCGTTTTTAAAGTCTTCATTAATCAAGAAAAACATTCAGGTGTTTTTCCAGAGACAAAACCTGTAGTTAAACCTGATATGTAGGGGTTGAGACTATTTTAAAACACTCTTAAATGCTAGTTTACATGTGAAAAAGTAGATTTGCCACCAGCAGCTAGTAGTACAGAGTAGCTAGCTTACTTAGCAGCTAAACCTGGATTTTGGCTTGTTTTCAGTAATTCTCTTTGCAAATGCTTTAGCCAGGCAGATTTGACCAAATAAAGTAAAATTAATAAAGATTTTAGTAACTGAAGTTAAATTTAATATTTATTTTGACCAAAATAATTCCATTATTTGTATTACCTTTAGCCATGCTGGCATCTAGCGACATCATTTAGCATTAGCTCTACTGTTCCTGTGCAAATTAGAAGATGCAAGCATGCTTACGCGCTAAACCTAAGACGCTAAACTTTGAAAAACATTAGCAATCATTAGCATGTCAGTACTGTCATTGTGAGCATGTTAGCAAGCTAACATTAGCATTTTGCTAAAAGATCCACTGTGCCTAAATAGAGCTGCACAGCGCTCTTGTTTTCATCTTTCCATCTTTCTCCCAACATTTTTTCTCATCTCATTTCATTAACATTTTTTAAAAAACATTTTTGGGGAAATATCTCACATGATAACATAATATAAATCATACTTGAATTACACTCTAAAGATCACCTTGATAACTCAGACTTTAAGGTGAGATTTTGTTCACAGCAAATGTAAGGTAATAAGTTACTTTTCTGTGATAACTGCATGATAAAAGAAATCCAGCATGCACAGTGAGGTTAGACGTACTGAAAGTTTGAAAACTAACCACTGCAAGACTAACATAAATAAGACCAAAGCAGGTCTGTGCTTTTCTCGCCTTCAAAGAATGTAATCCTGTGGTGATCTTGAGATATTGAGGACATGCTCCACTTCTCTGGTTGACGATGAGTAACACATGCTGAACATTCCTGCAGTAAGGAGAACCAGAGTAATCTCAGTTATTTAAGTGTCCCGTAGACCGAGCACTGCAGGGGGGTTCGGGTCACAATCAACAGGACTTAGGAAACTTTTACAGACACCGCTGTAGGGTGAAGTCGTTTTGTCTCACGCTTTGTTTGGATTTTACTTCAGAATCGTCCTGCGAGGGCCAGAGAGTCGATTCAATTCAGACTTCTCACTGCGAGCCTTGAGGAAAACACGCAGGTAGTATGTGGAAAAACACCCAAAAGATTTTCTTCCACCTCCTGACAAATTTATCTACATGACAAATGTCAGAATTTTTTTGAAGTTGGTGAGTCAGCACACAGAGGCCCGACCGCCTGTTCTGACTTGTGACTGATGTACACTGAAAAAAGTACCCATAAATCCACCCTTACTATCATTTTTTTAAACCACTAAAAGAAATGTGCCAGTGCTGTGACAGAGCTACACTCGTTCCAGAATTAGTCTGTGAAATCAAGTGCTGTTTTTTAATGTTAGTGTGTCAAAATACAGACATTTATTAACATAAGAGTTGCTGATTTGTCACTGCTTTAACAATTTTAAGCCTCTATGTCATGAGGCAGCAGTCAGAGCTGAGGCGTGTTCGCCGAATGTGGTGGAACATCTCCAGTGTTTGGTTTGTTTCACATTTTTGTTGCTTTACACTGCTGGTACAGCTCACATCCACACCCCATGCTTATCTTTAATAAATAGTTAAGTTTGTTTATTCAAAATGAAACACTGGCATTCATTGGCACTTAAACGTGGCTGGTTTAAAGCAGTTTGAGTTGCTTTGTGGCAGTTGCTCACAAAGTGTGTCATGCAAAAAAAAAAAAAAAAATCTCTTCTTCAGGCTTGCTTCCATGTTGTGTGGCCTGCTGACATTCAGATGTAAAGATGAACAAAGAGATGGCTTTCCTAGACTCTTAACAGTTCCTACACATTTATAAAATTCATATTACAGATAGATAAATTATATAGCTGGGATTAAACTACCAAACAGTAGTTATGATAGCTACTTCTGGTAATGATCCTTTCTTGAGTCCATGTAGAAGATACGTTCCAAACAATAGACCAGCATCTACAGAACTGGTGCTGATTTGTCTAAATTTTTCCACGCAGGTGTTGACAAGGTTCCACCCTTTACGGCTTGAAAGTGTACAGTCTTTTTGATTTAAAATGCATTTCTTTTAATAACAACTTATGGGGCTAATGTTTTTGGAGCTACAGAGAAGTTTTTGTGTTCTAGCATGCTTCATCTAAATGCTAATAACAGCACTGTTAACAAGCTCATAATAGCAATGCTAACATGCTTATGGTCAATAGTTATGCTTTCTATGTTCACCATCTTTGTTAAGTATAGCATGCTAACATTTGCTAAATAGCACCAATCACAAAGTGCAGGCTAAGACCGCTGGGGATATCATTGGTTTTGTAGGTATTTGGTGTGGGACAAAAACTTTCACCACATGATGGCACTAGATCAAAAGATTTATAAAAATCACCAAATTATTGTAGTTCATCCTGGGGGGGTGGGGGGCGGGCATAAATGTCTTTACCAAATTTCCTGGCAATCCATTCAACAGTTGTTGAGGTTTTTACAGGCTGGACCAAAGTGATGGACTGACGGACGTACTCGCTGACAGAAAGACATTCCCATCCCTGGAGACACGCCACCAACATGACTAATAAGAATGGCAGCGAGCCAGATCCGTTTTGAGTTTTTGCAGTATGAGTTGCAACAAAAAGTGGGCAGCAGGTCTTGAAAACAGTTGATCTTTGGCAACAAAAAAAAAAAGAAAAAGAAAGACATCATTCGTCACATCAGGATTCTAAAGCCACCACCACCCTCCCCCACAGGCCTGCACACGCACTCATGCCAGAGTTAGTCTGAATGAAGTCAGGGAGGAGGATGTACAGTACAAGACCTCGAGCCACAGAAAGGGCCGCTGACAGCTATAATGGTTGACTATGGCCGCCACAACCTCAAACTGAAACTGAATTAGTTATTTGTTCCATAGCGTGCCAGTCCCTCCACAGACAGTGACTCTGTATGTGTAAGTTCACAATGACAGACAGTGTTGAGCCCCCGACTCTTTTGCTGTGCCACTCTTTCCCATATCTCCTCTTCTTTTTCTTCTTCTTCTTTTTTATGATGTCTTTCCTGACTCGTCTGTCCTCTCCACCCTCTTTCTCGGTCAGATCAGACTGTCCTGCATTCCTGACATTCCAGCTGCGTATGTTAGAAATTCCATCCAGCTGCTGTGGGCTCGCACAGTCTCTCCTTCTTTCCATCCCTCTATCCTTCACCCACCTCCTCTGTATCTGCTCATCTACATCTGGTCTGCACCAGACGAGGGCAGACGTGGCTTCACTGTCAGGATCACCCTCACCTCCACTCTGCCTTACCCACATCCTATCTCCCCTTCTCCTTCTTTTGCTTTATGTCCTTGCCTTATCCGAGCGAGGGAGTCAGACAGAGCCACATGACAGCCAATGTGGAAGGCCTTGAGACAAGCTTTTATACAGGGGGCAACAATGTAAAAAGAGATAACACACAGTCTAATACACAAAAGACTGAGCTTATCTGGGGCTGTGGACGTGCATTCTCTGCCACGGCAGGGAGGGTAAAAAAGAGGAAGGACACACTGGAGTTGAGCGGGCAGGATGTGCGTGTCAGTGAGAAATAGGAATGATGGTGTGTAAACAGCAGGGTGTGAATGAACTATGTTCAATGCGAGAAGGAATTATTGACACTTTAACTCTTAAGGAGATTGTCTTATCGAGCTCTGGCTGCAAGTGAAAGCTGAGCTCGAATTTATTTGTCCAGAGAGCTTGAAATTGTGTATTAAAGAAAAGATAAAACAGGAGACGGATGAAATGTGAACGGGGAGAAGCAGCACACTTCTGCTGAAGATAACAGAAAAACAAAAGGAGGGGTATGATGGAGAGACAGACCTCTTTTCTGACCACAAGCCCACTCATTTGACCTCTTCACGTTAAGGGTCATGCTGTTGTGTGGAGAGATAAGACACCTTGATCTGCCTGACCACCAGCCAGCGATGAAATAAACCAAAAAATATGTGTAGAACTGCAGAATTATTGCATAAAATTGCAGACTTTCATGCAGCTGCTACAACCCTGTGAATGGTAACACAAAATAATTAGATGTTACATGACATACATCCACTCAGGTGCATTCCTCTGCTGTGGGTGTGGCCCAGTGGGAGTGTGTTTACTGCCCCAGATTGTAGTCTGTAATATAGACTGATCATTTTAGACTGGGAATGGGGACAAAGACAGGGAAAGGGCGGTGGCTTTGGCAACACACTGATCATAGTGCAGAGAGCCTCTTCTTATGCCCTGCTGCTCGCTGTTTGCTGGACTTTAAAGGCTGTCTGGCTTTAACCCCTGAGATCAGTACAAATAAAGGGGTTCAGGTTGTTCTACTTGCTGAATGCCATTCTGAATTCATGACAACCTAGGAGATGGTAATGCGCTGCATGAGGCCTGTAAGCCTGTCCTCGGGCAGTCTTTGCCATTTTGTTTCAAAGAACTGGATTTTTTTTTTTTCTAAATGAACCTACATAACACATCCCTTCTTGCCCCATCCTCCCCTTGACAAGGCACGCAATAGGAATGAAGGGTGTAACCCAAGTTGAGCAAGATGGCTTCACTTCTGCAAATGTAGGCAATAAAAACAGCACAGGGGAGGTTGCTCGTGTTGCCTGGATGCAACACATGTAGACAAGATGAGTTGCTTTTTAACTGACACCCTGTCATTGCCATGTGATCCTCATTGACAGGGCGGCTTATGTCACGCTCCGGTCTGCAATGGCACAAATGCAGCTCGTGACACAGCCTATTGCGCATTCCTACCAGCGCACTGAACTCTGGCTGTACAATTATGTAAGACAGGCTCCATCGATGTAACATACACTACAGTGAGCCCACCCCCCTCAACCACTCATCCCAGAGAAAGACTTCTTAAACAGTATTGCACTCTTTTAAAATGCTTTCTATTAGTAGAAAGGACTTTAAAGAATTGAATATATGTGAGTTGAGGAGCCTTGAAAGCCCAAAGCTGGACGGACAGGCCTAAATATTTTGTTACGTCACCTGCTTTAAGAATGTGTCACTCCTTCTCACTAACACTTTAAGTAATATACTTGTGTCTATAAACTTTAATTTAATTTGAGGAAAGATTTCCCTGATGACTGCTGGTGTCACTTCATTTCTGAGGAATGTCATCTTCCTGATTTTTCACCTATCCCCTACTTGAGCACAGGCTGTTTCCTTGGCCTATCATGAACTCAGCAATTTTTAAAGAGGCTGTGAATGCTGACACTTTCTGACAAGTTTGGATCGCACATGAATGTAGACCTCCACTATTGCTTAGAAATTCAACATTTGACAGTTAAGCGCTCACAAATGACTAAATGCATTCTCCAGAGGCCTCAGTACAAGTTTTCTGCTCTTCCAAATGTGGCAGTCATGACTCATAATGTAAAAACAAATCTGTAAATCTTTTAGGACTCATATCATGCAGTCTGTGTACGTTTGCCGGCTTAACTGTTCCCCCCTGTGTTCATTTAGACGTAATTCTGACTTTTGGTATATTTTAAGCAGCCTTTTTTTTTGCTTAAAGCAGCACTTTGAGCAAAGCCTCTGCCCACAGTTTTACTGAGTCAATCGTCTAAATGTTGATTAAATGTTTGCAGTAGCTGGGAGGTTGTGGTCAAATTCATTCCCATAATTCATATCAGCTTCCCCGTGTTAGAGGGCCCGGACGATATGATATAAATGACACACAGACAGGCCTCCAGCCAGAACTCCTTTAACATCCAATCTACATCCTCGAGAATTTGACGACGCCAAAATGTGCAGAAAAGAGAAATCAGACCTGCAGAGGTGGATTTTCACTTAAATAAAGTCGCGTTAAGGACGCTTTTTCCAGGTTGTCGTTTCCACGCAAACTGGGTCATCAAGCCGCCACAGGCTAAATCAGGCTGACAGGAACAAGCGTTTAGCCAGCAGAAACACACAGACAGCCTCACAGCCAGTCATACGCCCCACCTTGACCACCGGCCGGGTCGCTCCTGCGCGGCCAACACATCTGAACGGTCCAGCGGAGTTCAGGCTGCCTCGCCCACCGCTCGGCGGAGACCTGGACCTTCAGCAGGGTGTGTCGATGTCTGTGTATTTGTTTTCCATCCGCGATATCACACGGTCTGGCAGCGTTTTCTTCTCTATTTCGTGGTTGTGAGTCTACTTTTCAGCGCAGCGGCAGCAGGAGGAGGAGGAGGACGCAGCGCAGGACTTCAGCCCCTTTTACACAACTCCTGCCCCAGTCCTCTCTCTCTTTCTCTCTCTCTCTCTCTCTCTCTCTCTCTCTCTCTCTTACACACACGCACACACACACACCCAAGTCAGACACACACCCGGCTTCCCACTCCGATCAGCTGGCAGCGTAATGACGTACAGCCATGAGAGGCGGACGTCAGAGTTTGTACGGATCTGACGTCTACGCGCAAGTTTAAAGTCCAAAAAAGCTTTTTATACACTGTTTAGTGTCATACAATGTATTTGGCCACTTTGTCATTGTAATTACTGTCTTTGTCTTGTATTGTTGTCGGTTATTTTATTCCATTTTATTTTTGTACGATTTCAATCTTCTAATTTAATTGCTGTCCTGTTTTAATCCTGGTCTAACTATGTAAAACACTTTGTGTTAAAACGTGTCATATAAACAAAAGTCATATAATAGAATAACCAACTTGACAAAAGAGTTTATGAGACATGAAGCATGATTGTGATTTTTTAAAACATTACAACTTCATAAAAAAAAAGAAGTAGGACGTAGTGGCCTCATTCATATATATGCCCTTTTTCAATACATCTATTGCAAAAGTCATTTTCTTTGTTAAAAAAACTTAGATTTTTATGATGAGAACAAAAAAATAATAATGCGACAATAGCTATAACTACTGAATATACACACCGTGACAGTAGGATGACGCATGCGTATTTTTCTATATTAAGAAATGCAACAGTTTAATAATAAGAAAACAAATGTTACCTCTGAAGTTACAGTTACACCTGACCAAGTAGAGCTGCATAGCAGGAAAACACCTGAGTGTTTATAATTAGGCATTGGTGCATTTTACTGCTTATGAACTAAAAAAAAAGTTTAATTTGATTATGTTAATGCTCTTTTGACAAAATCTAGCTGTTCAAAAATGTGGATGATGCCAGAAATGCTAAATTTTAGACATAAGTTAAACACTACTCTGCTTCTGACTTAGCTTTGTTAAAAGTTGCAGGTACTATAAAAATAATGAACTTTAACTATCTGAGAGGTTCAGGTTGAGACAAAGCAGCTGTTAAGGTTGCAGTTTAAACCAGCATCTAAATGCGTAAATGTTCTGCAGTAATAAGGCAGCAATAAGAGTTTTGCAAATGGCCTCCAGAGATATCAGCAGGTCAAAATTAACTTGTTCCTCTCTCAATACTGACGTACAGAGACGCTCCCAAAGCAAGGACTGTAAGGTCAGTCTCCTTTTCTCTGTCTGTCTCTCTCTCTCCTGTGAACCTGCGCTTGTCACTCTGCAGCTTTAAGGTTTCTGCACTTTGAGAGGCTGCTTCCTCACTGTCACCTGACACAGCGAGCGTTCACAGCAAAACCCTCACGAGACCAAATCTGCTGTGTCATTCCCATGTCTTCTCCTTCCTCAGGCTGTTTTATGGCGACAGCTCACAGAGCGTATGAGCAAAGGTCATCAGCTGTTATCAGATTTACAATATTATTAAGTGAGAACTAACCGGTCTGATTACAACCTCTGTTAAGAAATGCAGAAAGTCACATATCCTAAAGTTTTCTGTCTCCTTAACACTCCAAACACACCACTGCAGATAGCTTGACAGATTAAATAACTGTGGAATAGGGCGCATGGTTTTTTAAGCATTTAAAGCACTTTATCAATGGGGTTGATTGATATCACTGCTAATTTCCTACAGGTGCTGAGTTTTATGATGTTTTTTTGTGTCTATGTTGATTTACCAACTAATTTTATGCTTTTATTGTGTTAGCTGAATATTAGCTATATCATGTATACTATGTTACTCTTAAATTTTTGCCCCTTATCTGTTTTTGTTAATGAAACTTGAGAGAATTCAAATAAATCACATTGGAATAGCAATAGAGGAATAAATCAAAAATCTTAAATACCTGAATTTTTTGTGAATTACTACCCTCCCCAGAGATTTCAGTGACCTCCTACCACACGGATATGACGGTGTTTCTGTGGAAATGTTAATCCTTCCAGTTGCTCATTGCTAGCTGGTAACCTATAACCTTCCCTGCCCACTGATTCAGCCAAGATGTCCTTTTTAGGCTTTTGTGGAGGTGGAAGTCATTGTGATACAGTGATCATCATTACAGCTCTAACAGGCATTATTATTTAGCATTGGTATTAAACATAAAGGATAGACAATTCATCATATTACTCACATTGCCTCCAAAAAACATGAATGTATTTTATACATATTTGAGAATCTTTTACACTTAGCTCACCAGTCAAATAGTCAGTGGTTGGTTAGTTAATTTCAGATAAAATTCAATCAGAAAAACAAGCTTTACTCTACATACAGTATGTTACTCAACATATTTGACACTGAATAAGCAGCTTCAACGTTAAAGATAAACTAAGTGTTCTCTGAAAACTGTTTTAGCTAATTGCTATACATATCTGGACGGTCTGGAGTTATACTACTGAGGTTACTAATTTACTTTAAATAAATCACCATGATTACATTGAAATTTTTCTTTTTTCTTTCTTCCCATACATGTCCTCTTTAAACAAATTCTTATTTCACATGTTTGTAAAAGCTGTCGGTCTGTTGTTGAAAACAGTCTTGCAAGCAGATGCCAGTGCACTTACTGCAACTCAAGACCTGTTTGTATAATGACGTGCACACCAGATGGAGAAAGCATGCAAGTCACAGCTTCCCCCACACTCACCAGAACAAGATGTGAGCAGGGGCATGGTTCACAACACAGAAAAACACAACCAATCACATGACCTTGCACGGTAAATAGTGGATTGTGGGTCAAAGGTAGTGTGAAAATTTACATAAGTTCAGCTGTCAGCCCTGAATGTGCTGTGTGTTGGTCATAAATGATCCATTTTGACGGTTAAAAATATTGGGAAATTTATTTTTGTGGTTGCCTAACAGCAGCTTTCTGTCATTTATAAGAAGAGGGCCTTTCAAAAAAAATACCTGCCTTTATCTCACTGTGAACTTTGTCACTCATGCGTGGATTAATGTTGCGTGTCTTCTCTGACTCAGCAGTATGGTTTTCTTTCTTCCTGTAGTTCTTACTGGAAGAGCTCGGATATGTGGGGGAATGCAGAAGCAGGACAGACTTGTTTGAGCTCAGAGAGAGAGAGAGAGAGAGAGAGAGAGAGAGAGCCTATTCTTAGCACTGGTGGGTGTGTGGTTTAATGGGAGACAGAACATAGCATCCAAGTTTAGTTACCTAGTCATTATTAGAAAAGCTACAGTGTGTGATAATTAAGACTGTGCTTTAAAGTGACGAATTAATAAACTCAGCACATGTGTCAGTTGGTTCTGTTTATGTGCATGTGATGTGTTCACAGTACTAAGGAACTATAGAGGAACTGGATTCTGTGGGACAGGAAGAGGATGGGAAATACCACACTGTTGTTGTTGTTTTCAGATTCAACATATGAGAAAAACCCGATGCAGCAACTTAAGCGACGTTGTACCACAAATGGCATTCAGTTCCTTTAATGTCAGTAAAAACATTTCTGCTTTTCTTTTACACTTAAACAATTAAATATGGCAATGTTTTGTGTTCTACGACAGACATAGAAATATTAATAGTATTAATACTTTTAATGCCAGATTAAATGGTCAGTCAAAAATACATGATAAAGTCATAGTTTTATGAAGAGAGGGTGGTACATTTATCTTAAGATTGCCTTTAAAGTTTTCAATCAATATTGTTTTCATAACAAAGGATCACATGAGTGCTTCTATGTAAAAAGGGGTCACTTGAGACAACCCCATAGAGAATTATTACCTGGATCTACAGCTGTTCTCATCTCTACAGAGTTTCATAATTACTTTCAGCACATTGTTTTGGCTCTCTAGACCTAAAGGTTACTGTTCTGGTACTGTTCTCATAGCGTTAAATCAGCAATAGTAGGCAGCTGTTTTCAGTGAAAAACTCTTGCTTGCACTACTTGCTTGCAACCAAGCATCAGACATGCAAAATTAGCAACTAGCTGATAAACGTAGTAGAACATTTATGCAGTGTCCCTGTCATCACAGATCGTCAAACAATACTCAGGCATGAACAAAAAACATGGCTGACTGACAAACAAATGTTGCTTTGGCAACAACACACATATCTCAGTTCTCAGCAGTGCCACTTCCTTTGCATATATAAATGAAATTGAAGATGAGAAAAGGCTGCATGAGGTAACAGTCACCTTTATACATTATATTTTTCAGTGTTAAACTTGTGAACCTATCTACATATTCCATTCACTAGACTAGACTAGTCTGTACATTCTGCCCTTAAACCCTTACCTTGAACCCCTTAAACTAGAAGCTGCATGGGCGCTGCAATTGTGGTGTGGGATCAGACATTTACTTCTTACTGAAGTTGAATGGATTTTTTCCAGGTTAATGAGTAAGATCTCTGACTATGAGTGGCATTCTCACAAAATTATAGCTCTTTACCAGCATTAGCTGGCAAAAAGCCACAGAAGTTAATTTGGCGGAGAATAAAGGCAGAGCCAAAAGGAAAGTGACAATAGGGTTGAATGCATCACATGACCACATACATGCACTCCCAAATAAATGCTACAGCTTCTCTTATTGGATGTGAGCAAAGGAAACTGATTAAAGGTTTTAATATGTCAACCTTGCATTTCCAGCTTGTTTTCCACAAAGTGGCCAAAACAATCTGACACTGCAGGTTTGAATAATGTTTAAAGAGACAATATGGAACTAAGCAGCTGCAACTGTGGTCACAACTGTGTGACAACCTTAAAAAATGCTAAGAGACATATGACAGCACATGCAGAGAAGGCTTATAAATTTAATGAACCGACTCTGATGTTCGTTGCACAATACCCCTATGCAAAGTTAGCTAACATGAGCTTCCTTAGACTACTTGTCATGCCAGTCAAAGTAAGGCTGAACTAGCAAAACACCCACAAGTTTACTGACCTGAGCTACAATGTGTTGTATATCTTTTATTCTATGTCTTCACTAATAAATAATTTTTGTACGTCATGATATTTAATTGACAATCGTCTTTTCTTTGACCTTTATTAATTCTGGCGGCTATAGCTTAAGGCCAGCTCTGTCCAGATTATTAACTCATCAGTGACTAAAGGACCTTTGTCCATATTTGTACAAGGGCTTAAAATAGTTTGAACCAACAGGTCTCACACTTCTCTGGTTTCATCTGATGATCATGTGCACTATACTTTTATCAAGATTTCAGTCCACTGTGACGACAGGACTCATAACCTGTAATTAAAATCTTCCCTTTGCATCAATACAATATTTTTAAATCAGACACAGGTCTTTGATTTCTGTCAAATTGTTCCCTCCAAAAGAAAAAAAAAACTAAAGATCACTTATTATTTATCCCAGAATACTGACTACATTCAAATTTTTGTATAGTCCGGTATCACATATGCTTGTTGATGTGGAGTGACAATAGGCTTTACTATCCTACAAAAGTCTCAACCTAATCATCAATTTCTCTTTCAAGGCAGCTGTAAAAATATAAGGACAAAAACACAACATAGTAAAAGTAGGACAAATCATATGGAGGGGAGGGAATCATACTCACGCTCCATAGACTCAAAGGAACAAATAGGCCTACATAATGGGTAACATCTTCTAAGAATGTAAGATGCAACATGATTATAATAAGGGTATCTAGAGTATCTACCTCACTACTAAAATGAATGAATGTGGTCATTTGGAAAAGTATGTAAGAGTACACTTGCTTTATTCTTTTCATGCAGTGACTATTATTTGAATATATATATATATATAGAGAGAGAGAGAGAGAGAGAGAGAGAGAGAGAGAGAGAGAGAGAGAGAGTTTCTGTCCAACAGGATAACATTGCGAGATAATAATTAGATTTGGTTTGACTCCACCTGAACATTTTCCTTGCGTTCTATTTAATCCAGTCACACCTCTCAAAGTGCGTCATACATGGTCTTATTTTGAATTTTCAATGTTGCACTAGCAGACCTCGTGGCGCAACGGTAGCGCGTCTGACTCCAGATCAGAAGGTTGCGTGTTCAAATCACGTCGGGGTCATTTCTTTGCTTTCGCTTTGTATAAGGTCCGACAAATCAACATTATTGCTCTCTCCACCATTTCAAAATTTGTTTAACCTCATCATAGCTCTTTTCTGGAGCTGCCTAAATCCACACAGGCGTATCGCTGTTGTAGTTGCAAAGTGGGCCAGCCTTACTTACGCAATGCCGTTGTGTTTGTTTTCTTTTGTTTGTCTCTTAACGATTAAGTTGAACTTAAAATAAATAATTGCACAATGACTGCCTCTGCTTCCTTGGCAGCTGACTCACGCTTACTCAACAATTGCACACTATATACACTTAACGGCATCATAGAACTATATGCAATATGCTTTAACTGTCTGCAATATTGTACCAAACCACTTTTCATTTTCTGTTTATTCCTACTGAATATCTGTTGCTTGTACGTAGTTTTTACGCTAAACTTTTCTGCTTTTTGCACCCCTGGTTTTACACTGTTGCATAACTGCATTTTGTTGTCTGAGTACTCGCTTGTAATGTTACTGTAAATGTTAGCATACTGGGAATTATTTACCAGATCAAGCACTAACAAACGGCCTTATATGGGCCACAAAACAAGTTCCGTTAGATATTTGTGTAACTGTCGAGAGAAAACGACTCTTTGTTTCCCCCGGAGTGTTTCCTGTGGGACCCAACAAGATTTTTTTCACCGAAGAGAAAAGCTGAGTTGCCATGGAGACGCGCCACTGGGCAACGCCGCGGTGAAGCGTGATTATGGAAACGTGTGCGTCCCGGAACAAATGCGATACTTTCTATATAACAATGTAACATCCAGCAGTTTCAAACATTTCCTTTCGGCCCTTCTGTGAATTGAATGAAAGTATTTTAAAACCTCGAGTCTCAGGTCAAAAAGGAAGCAACAACTACATGTATTCGCTGTACAGCAACACGAGGATTTCCGAGTCTCTGAGGTCAAGGTTAGCTTACAGGCTATTTTCTCCTTTTCTTCTGCTTACTTTAACATTAGGTCAAATTAGGGACCGTTATTGTAAGATTTTCGTCTCTCAGAAAGTGAAAAAGATTCACCCGAGAAGCATTTTATCCTCGGGCACAATCGTCTTCTGACTCGGTTAACTTGTTTAGCCTGCACAATTCTATTCAGTAGCACTGTGTGCCAAGACGACATCATGCCAGAGGACAAAAACTGTAAGGTGCTCCAGTCATCCAAAAACTCTGACAAGAAGAAAAAGAAAAGAAAGAAAGTTGCAGCTTCCACAACACCTCCAGGAAATACAGGTAAAAACACTTTTATTGCATTGGAAAATTATCACATTCCATGCAAAGCCTTGCATTCAAAATTAAGTAGAAGTATTACCAGTAAAATGTAGTTTGCTCTACTTGCATATGTTAAAAAAACTAATTAAGTAGAACAACTAGAAAAAAGTAGAAAAAAAGTCATATTTTTTAACTTACTGTTTTGTATGTACAACTCAATGACTAAAGAGCACAGTAAGTGCCTCTGCAAAGTAGTGAAGTAGAAATCATTTATATGTACACATGTTAAATTGGCTTCTATGTTATTTCAAATAAGTATGTTTGTTTTGAAATGAGAAGGAGCCACTTGCAACAGAGGTCTCTTGACAACAGATTGAAATTATGCATCTCAGTGTCTAAAAACCCAAGGCCATTAATATAAGGAACTCTTGCTTTTGCTTCAAGCTACAAAATAACACATTGATTGGTTTGTGCAGCATGTCCAATACAAACAAAAAGATATTAATTTATTCATTAAAAAGTGAATTAATACATGTGACATGTCTGCCTAAAACATGACAGGAATCTGGAAACATGAAGTCTCTGTAGATTCCCCTTACAAAAATGCAGGGCTGGAAAAAAAGAATTGAGACTTAGGCTTTGTTACGGTAAAGGAAATTGAATTATGTTGCCACATTTTTTATTAAAAGCAGATCCTGAAGAATTCCTGATGGAGTAAACTTTGCCAACAAACACAAAGTATTCTCATAGAAACTGTCACATATTGAAAAGCCTGAAAGCCCCAAGATCTCCCAGACAGCATTCATTTATAATCAGTCACGCTGCACTGTTGAGGAATTGGAAACAATCATTTGAAACCAATGTATCATCACTTTGGCAGTTCAAACAAAAGTCACTTTAAATTTACATAATGCAAACACAAGAATAAAGATCATGTGGTGATGGTAGAGGATTCGCCGCAGGGTTAAATAGGCCATTAGAGAATAGGCCCCTCGTGTCACTTCCCATCGCTGGCCTATTACAGCTCATTATTGTAAACCAAGCCATTAGCCCCCCTAACCCAGAGGGAGTCATTAGTAATCTAAACCCTCAGCTTTGTTTGGAAGTGTGCATGCACCTACATGTTTATGTTGCCTCTCTACAGAGAAAATCCAGACTCTGTCTTTGCCTCCTGAGACCTTGCCAGTGTCCCTGCTGCCTTCACAGACTTTGGGTCAGCCTCGAGGCCTGCTACCCAAGCTCAAAACTACCAGGAAGAAGGGTGGAAAAGGTCTCATAAGCAGTGGCCAAAGGGTCAAACAACATCCAACGGATTCACCATCTCTGCCAACAGCGATAAATAAAACCAGTACAAGTGGAGTTCCAGCTCAGGGGCCTGTGGCAGAGCTCAGTGCCCAGGCCATGGAGAGCCTGAGGTGGCAGGGAGTGCTAGAGGACCCTCAGGCTGAGGAGAGGAGGCTGGAGCTGTACCGGGCCAACAGGAGGCAGCGTTACATCTCAAACAGAGAGGTTCTGTTAAAAGAAACCCAGTTTTCATTGAGACAGACTTTTCTTAAAGAGAACAAAGAGAAAAAGGCTTAGACTGGATTTGACTGACCAACAGGAGAAAACAGTGAATCAAAGAAGAAGATGAGAGCCTTATGCTGTTAGCATTTACAGACTTTATTTGTTCACAGATCAAAACAGATTTTGCCTCTGTAAGGCACACACTGATGATCCTTTGGAGTTGTTCAGAAGTCAAACTGAAGAGAAACTGTTGCCAATTTGCTTCACTGATAGAAATGCTTTCTCTGTCATGTACAAAATACAGAGATACGACTGTCAGTGGAAGAGAACAGGGCATCCATCTGCTGAATGGGCCTGATAAAAACTTAATAGAGGGATCTGCACTGTGAACTTTGTGCTTCTAAATTATGTAGCACTTTCAGAAAAGACCCAGAGTTGATGTTTAAAGACTGAAACCCAATCAGGATAATATCACTTTTCACCACTACAAAGTAAGAGCTTCAAAATACAGGATATCAGTTATTTTCATTTATTTTTGAAAAAATACTCAAAGTTATATACCACAGTAGGTGTAAAGTTGTTTGATTAAAATTGGAAAGTGACTGTAGCACTGTGCTGCTAAGTCCCAAATCTATCCAGGGATATGCTCCCTTTGTTTCTACTCATTTCATGCTGCACTGTATTGTTATCTATAACAAACGCATTAAAAGAAACTTTGTGACAATATAATAAAGTTTTATACTCTGTCTGAACCTCTCACTGCAGCAGTGGTGTGTTAATTATATTTTGAGGGTAAAGATCAAATTTACTTGACCTCTTACACATGAAGATATCACTGTGGTTTGTTTCATTTTGGCAGAAAATACTGAATTACTGGTCTGTATTTGAAATGTACAGCGTGCAAACAAGATAATGTCTTGTCTTTTGTGGCTCTGTAATCATAGAACTCAAAATACAGAAGCATTTTATTTTGCAGGCTTATTGTTCCTGTCCATGCTGCAGTAACTCTTACAAACACTCCCACATCTAAACGATAGATGGCAGAAAAGTGCCATGTTTCCTGACTGAACCGGACACTTGAATGCTGATAAGTCTACAAAGGCAGATGAGACAGTGCTGTTGAGACCGAGATTTTTTTTATTCATGAACAAAGTGAAACACAAGACAAAACGTTTAAATGACAAGTGCATCCCTGTTATTTTTCCTTGAGCACCAGGATTGACTTTGCGCAGATAATAAGGTTGTTAATAAGACTAAAAGTGCTATTCACCATCATAGCTTTTGCTCTTTAATCTCATCAGAGGCAAAGCACATTTTTTCACTTAAAGTCCTTGTGAAAAAAACTGCTGTTTTTTGCCTCAAGGTTTTGTTATATACTAAATTATTTGTTTGAAATGATCTTTTTGGGTGCAAAGTAGGACTTAAAGGTGTTCTTGGCAAATGAAATTGGATTTTTTAAGCTGTTTCTTGACATTATCATGCTGCAGATACAATTCTGTAAAGGATGTGAGGTTGCAGGGATGTCAGGGTAGTTAGTGTTGTTTCTGCCATTAATATAAACAGAAAAAGATGCAAGTTATTTTACTGTTAGCTTTAAAAATGAATCCTTAATTATATCTGACCTCAAAAATTTAATAAACATGCATAATAAGGTGTACCAGTCGGCAATAAAAACCACTGTTCTTTAGATAAATTAATTCTCTTGTTGAAGAGTCATGTTTTGTCAGCTTTTAAAATTTTCTCTTTCAGCAAAGAAATTAGTTTTCCTGTCTAGTTACCTTTTCTTAAAAAAATACTTCTCAATTAATTTCAGGAAAATCTTCTATCACTGTATATATAAAGGTTTAAAGACTTCAGTCTAATGATATGATCACAGTATATTTTGTGAAAAAAGCCATCATTCACTCACCTTTAAGTTTAACTTTGTTAATCGTGTGTTTTGTCTCTTTTGACAAATGAATGACACACAATATATGAGAGTGGAGAAGTGGAGAGAGTCTGTAGCCATAAGTTTACAAAAGGAACAATTACACCTAATGAATGTGTCTGTTTTATGACTGGTGGCAACCTGCATTAAGATGCATTATGACCTACTTATGTTATATTAATATGTATATATGGTTATATAACATTATACATACAGTGACAGAAGATTTTATCATTATCTTAAAGGTATAAAGCTATAAAGGTAAAAAGTTTTTACATATAACAGGAGTAAAATAAAATATAAGCCACTGGCACCTTCAATCCTAAAATACCTTCACTATTACTGGCCTTGAAAAGTCTGCAACCCGTGGATACACTAAACTGAGGCACGCTGTTATGGGGAAATGCACTGAGAGTAAAGCAAGAAGTAAATGTGGAGGTGGGAAGAGAGGTGTGAGGTAAAGACAGTGATATACCAGCAGTGAGCCATAGAGGGAAAGAGAGGAAAACACAGCATTTCTTTTGTGCAGGTTTTGTCGCACTGCCCTTTGTGTGCTGTTCGTCAAAGGCCTATTGTCGCCTGTTGGTGTTTTTTGTTGCCGTTGCCTATTTCAGCATCTCTGCTTCAAAGAGCTGAGCACTCGCCCTCTGTTCTCTTAATCCCCCCTCCAACTCACTGACCGGACCACAGTGGCCATTAAGGTCACTTGTGTTTTTCCAGCAGCATGCACCACCTTTCAGATATTAACAGCAGAGAACATACTGAGGCATCTTACGTGTGATGTCTCTTGACTGTCACTGAAATACCTTTTGGAGACATAAAGCCATAAAATTAAAAAATAAAATCTAATGAAATAATAAAAAATATTAAGACTAAAAAACGAAGAAGTTCCAAAAGCTGCATCCATCTGAGGTATCTGTTGTTTTCATGGTGGAGTCCCCCTCATATGACTGTGACGCACAGATTTAATCCATCAGCGTTGTAAATAAACTTCATTGTCGTTTCTGCATTTTTGACGCCGCCAGTGAAGTCTGTCTCTACTGTGCCAAACATTTTAATCGAGGTCTCCGAACTCTCTGTTCTTTGTGAGACTGTTGTCCCTGAAGAGACAGATGAGCGGCATTCTGGCTTCATGTCAAGATCGTACAGATGATATGTTGAGAGGACGAGAGGATGAAAGTGTGGATCAGGACAACTGCAGCCAGCTCAGGTCATCTGATCTGTCAGGAAGAGAAAAAATAAAAGAGGTTATGCTTTTATATGGTTTCTTAGCTGTAGTTTGTTCCTTTCATGTATTTATTTAAGATTTGACACTCAGAGAAAGGCATTTGATTGTTATTATCTTATTCAAGCTGTGAATATAGCACTAACATAAAATCACCTTCATTAGCAAACAGTCACTTACTTACACATCCAGCGCTTACAACATTATTGTTCATTTAGATTCTTGTTCAGATTCTTGTTTATGGCCACCTGATGACTCAGTTCCTGTATTAAGTCTCTTTCAGCTCTGTTTTTGGTCTCTACCATCTGTTGAAGGGGGTATCTGACTCTCAGGTGAAAATTGCTTCACAATGTTCACCAGCTAGTTGCTAACGGTGTCTCTCAATTATGAGGGTATATCTGGAATTCATTTAACTATCTGGATGAATGTATCTTTCATCTGTTGCATGATAAAAAGCATTTTTTCCTGTTTCTCAAGGGGGTTCAAGATGCTTCGACTGCATTCCCCCCATTTTATGATCAGAAGGCTTTGCTGCATCTCCAGTAGTTTTCTCCACAGCTCTTTATTGTTTTTTTTTTATTTAGATTTAGATTAGATTGTTCTAATCAGTAAATTTACTGATGTTTGTTGAGTTGTGTTTCTGTAATTTTTAGGTTTCTGTTAAAGGTTACCATTTAAAGATTTGTTTGATCCTTTTTTGTTCACTGTAAATAAAACTATCCAAACATGTGAAAAACAGGTTTTTACATACTCAGCCTCTTTTTTTGTGATGATTTTTCCTGTTACAAGCCTCTCAGCAACAGCAGACACGGCTGGGTCGTAGTTTAAGCTCGCTGCTGCTATGACCTCATCATCTCTACAGGCAGAGGAAAAAAAAACCCAAACACAACCATATTTGGACATTTATTTATCAAAGGAGTTACATTTGTTCTGAATGCAGATGTTTTTTATTTGAACAACAGCTGTTTATTATTTTTTTTTAACTTACTTGATGTACAACGCCAGGAACTTCCTGTCTTCAGTCTTTCCTTTCATTACTATGTCAGTGTATCCCTCCCCATAGCCTGCACACAACCAGAATACAAATGAGTTATATTTTGTGGTAACAAGTTGGAAAATTAAAATATGTCATGGTTGGTTTCTGTGCATATGGTTTTGTACAGCTGCAGGATTAACAGTCTGGGTCTGTTGCTCTTTGATTAAAGGGTCCATTTATCCTCAAAAATTAAGAGACAATCGTGTACATTAAGTTAAATTAATAATAAAAATATGTCCAAAAATTATTGGACATCTGTTTTCCTACATCTGCTCTTGGCTGTGCTTAGTGTCTAATAGAACTTCAACAGCCTCAATCATATGGCTGGGAGGGTCTCTCGGTGTGTCTGCACAGCATTGAAACAAATACCATGAAACACGCGTTACTGGATACACGTGTGTATATGTGTGTGTGCCCACCTGCATATCGGATGGTTTTACCCAGTAGGACGGTCCAGTAGAAAGGAACTGAGCTGAGTTCAGTCCGCTTTTCCAGCATGTTCAGAGCTGCTATTCTCCCTTAACCAGAAAGAACAAAAACTTAAATGAAAATTAAACTATACAGGCTAATAATAACAAAGAACATGAGTTTAGCAAAATAATTACAAGTAACTACAGTGACGACATCATGAGTTGTTTTCATTTGTTCAAAGAAACTGTCCGAGTGATGAGTCAGCAGATGCACGGCTGCAGCATCTGAACTCTGCTCCTGGTTTGCACTTTGCTGACATTAATCTCTTAACAGAGCTTTCCCAGTGAAATGAGCTGTTCAATTCCTTAAGAGGGCAAACATTCCCTGTGTATCTGTTTAAAGTTTTAATTTAATCAGAATTTATGTTAAATAAGTTCTAAATAAAGAACTAAACAGCTTTGTGCAATAAATGATGAGATGTCCACCTGAAGTCTAAATATTAGTTAAATCTGAGCCTCAGTCAAAGTCTGTCTTCGTGACGCCAACCCTGGACTTTGTGATTTCATTTACATTGACTCCGCGTTACCATGTGCTTGTGCCATCTGCCAGTGTCCGATGTTGACCAGACGATTTTTGGCCATCGCCAGGGGGAAGGTGGACAGGTCGCCTCCACAGAACACGTCAGGGACATTGGTGCGCATGTACTGCAGGAGGGAGACAGAGGCAGTGAACTGTTGGTTAACGGTGCAGAATAAACTAATTATAGAAAGCAAATACAAAAAAAGGATTAATTTAAAGGAAAATACTAGTTAATTATGTAAATTGGGAATCCAAACAGTGAGAAGGAAAAACTCAATTAATCACAAGACATTAAAAGTGATGGCGTGTGTTGATGGTATGTGTTGTTTCTGCTGACCTTGTCGACTAAAACAAATTTTTTTGAATCCATTTGTATTTTGCTGCCCTGCAGGAACTCTGAGTTCGGTTTGATGCCTGGTGGAAAAAAAGGGAGAGTACAAAAGTGGTTGAGCAGGTTTTGTATGAATACTGTTAAAGTTACTGAGCCATTTTTTTTTCTCAGCTCTGTTCTGAAACATTAAATGTATCAGCGCTATCAGGGTGTCTATAAAAATCTATAAAAACCTTTTAAAGTAAAAAATAGCTCTCCGATTTCAGGTAAAAAGTTGCAAAAGAGGATGATATCACTTCAAAATATCAAATATAATACTCATGTCTGTCCTGTAGAAATGAAAATGTTGGTCTATTCCTATCAGTGATGATCAATGCAGTTACTCAATTAACTACTATATTGAATTTACTATAAAAGCTGCCCAGCATTCACTCGAGATCATTTTGAGTTATTTTTTTATTGTTAATATAAAGTGATGATTCTGTTTGAAAAAGTAAAGATGTCAAAGAGTAATAAAGACAAGAGCAGAATTATTAGTAAAGATAGAACGATTTACATGAATGTGATCACAAAAACGTCCCATACCAATTCCAACGATCAATACATCTGCTGGAATAAGTTTTCCACTTTTAAGTAAGACCTCCTTTACCTTGAGAAAGAAAGGAGACAGGAAGAACAGAAACAAAATGTCACTTTGTGTTTACTGATGCTTAAGTCAAAATTTGATAAAACAAATCGACTAAATGGGTGATTTTCCACTTTACCTTCCCTTCTGAACCTCTGACCTCCGTGACATTGTCATTCATGTAGAATTTCACATTTTTCTCTGTCAGCATCTGCAGGAACAGCAGTTTAAACTACATGTAACTGAACTGAAAGGAAAGTAATGTGAGAAAACAACACTGAACTCTATTTCTTTCTTACCGTCATGGTGACTTTGCCGATTTCAGGACCCAGTGTATTTTGGTATGGCATCTCACTGCTGCCAATAACTGTGATACTGGAGGCTTTGTCTGTTAAATAAGATGCGATTTCCATGCCTGAAAAATATGTGAATGAGGGTGCGATAGACAATATGAGGGAGTGGAAAATATTTACATAAAAGCCCAACAAATGGGCAGCTGTATGGAGCACCAAATCTGACAAAAAGAAGTAAGAAGAAAACAAAAAAACACAACTAAATACATCATAAAATAACAATATAAGTTTACCAATATAAAACAATAATAATAAAATATAATATAACATATATATATTATATTTATATTATACTCAATATAATATTTGATAAAACACCACTGCAGTAGATTTGATGACGTTATGTCATTTTATCATCAGTCTAATTTTTGTATTTCAAACACATCATCAGTCCAGATGAATATACCGTACCAACAAAAGAGGTTCCCACGAGGACGACGTTGCAGCCAAGACAGGCTGCATGGATTTGCCGGGCGTCCTCTGGTGTCTCCAGCATCTTGACGTTGCCCAGCTCCATGCCAGGCACATCCAGACCCTTTGCTCTAAAGGACAGGCCATGACTCTGTTTATAAGCAATGCAGTGCAGAGTAGTGGTGCTGCAAATATGATTACTTTCCCCACACAAAGTTAAAATACAGTTATCACATCTGCTGCTCAAGGATTTCTTAACA
>JAPZDZ010000006.1:14144412-14162130 GCA_029783805.1 Acanthurus tennentii | reverse complement strand
TTTCTCCTTACGTTAACATATTAAAATAAATGAACCCATTCTTCCTGACACTGCTTTATTTGACCAAGGTTCAGTAGGTGGAAAGTTGTCTCTGCCCGAACGAATTCAGGAAAAGGACAGAGAAATACCAAATGTTCTTCTTCATTGTATTTTTGATTAAACTCTTGTCTTATTAATCCTGGAGATAATAGTTGATCATGAGGCAAAAACTACTTTTTCTATTGACTCGGGGATACCAGTGAACAAGTGCTGTTCTAAAATGCAGATGTTTGCCTTCTGTGCCTTCTTCCTTTTCTCTGTATTTAGGTTCAGCTGAGAGAGTATGTGTTTGAGTCTCGACACAGGCCAGCGTTTGGGGAGGAGGATGTTGTCAACATTTTCCCTGTGGTCAAACATCTCAGACCTACAGGAAGCGATGCTACACGACTCTTGCAACAAGCACAGGAGGCAGTTCAGCAGGGTGAGAGATGCAAACACAAACCAATGCAAATACTTAAAAAGCATAAAATATGGTGTATATGTTAACATCTAGGCTAGCATGTTGCCCTCACTTGAGTGTTTTAGGTGAGTGATCAATAACAGGAGAGCTCATCTCAAAAATATCTGTACTGGGTTGCTGTTAAGAGAATGTGCATCAATAATGAGGCATCCATACACAGTGTTTTCACATTATTTAATATAAATCACCTGATATTCATGTGGCAAACAGGACACAGAGCTAGAAGTCACATCACTTAAGGAGGTAAAATTAACATTTTTTTCCATTTAAAGTTGATTAAGCCTGCAGAACAGTGTTGCCAGGCAACATGCTTTGACATTGTATGGGTCCCATTTTGTTTGAACTGTCACTTGTAGAAATGAGAATCAACAGATTTATAAATATTTTAGTAACTTTGGCTCACAATGTGTTCTTGCACATACTGAGGACTGAAGATTTTGTCCTCCATCTCTTGTATTGAAATTGCTTTAATGTGGGATCTTTTTATCATCAGTGTGAGCAATCAAGTCAACAATAACTTTTAATGTACATGTGAGCTTTGTCTTAAGGTACACTTAGAACGCATTTTAGCTTGTGAATAATGCATCAGTTGACCATTTAAATGAACTCTCCTTGTGTACACAGTGAACACAACTCCACTTAAAAACAATCTACATATACTGTCACTCACTGCATATACATAAATATGTATATCAACTGCCCTGGCTTTTAACACAACTTATGAAGTACCCAACCATAATGTATGTTAATTTTCCCGTAAAAACATATAGTAGATAGTGTGTTTAACACTTATCTGCACAGATCAGCAGTGTTTTTTATTTTTCTTTCAGGGCATCTTAAAGACGGCTACGAACTGATCAGCCAGGCCCTGACTCTGTTTAGCAGTGTATGCGGGGTGCTGCATGAGGATGTCTGCACGTGTCTACGTCTCCTGGGACGGCTCAGCTACATCATGGGGGAATTCGCAGATGTAAATACGTGTTACAATTTATTTCTGCTGTGACTTTTTAACTAACTTGGTTCCAGACTTCTGAATCATCCCCATATCTCAAATTTTGTTAACTGATTTCATAGAGCCTTTAAACTGTATTATTTTATAAACAGGCAGAAATATGTTGGTTTGTGAGCTTCTGTAACACTGTTTCTCTCACTTTCCCATGTCTGACAGGCCCTTAGCCACCAGGAAAAGGCTGTTATGAGTAGTGAGCGAGTACAAGGCATTGACCATCCACAGACCATACATGACTATGTAAGTTTATTTAACTTCTCATCAATCCACAAAAAGACAGTTGGACCATAAAATATTAACCTAACTCTAGGAATATAATATGTCATTTGTTTTTGAACATGTAAATGTTCCTCTATCTGTGATTCAGACTTACTTGGCTCTGTACTGCTTTGCTGGAGGCCAACTTTCGACGTCCCTACAGCTGCTGTATCGCGCTCGATATCTGACCCTGCTTGTGATTGGAGAAGACCATCCACATGTCGCACTGCTGGATGTGAGTGAGATCTCATCTGCAAAGCATTGCCTTCTGTCTTTTTACTGTATTTAGCAAACAATATTTTTACATCTATCTATTTTAAAGAGATTTTAAGGTCTGTTTACCATCAGTTCTCAAAAATATATTGAGGATTTGGTCACTCATGAAAGTTAAATATTAGGAACAATTGATGAAGCAGGTGGAATGCTTGTTTTTTGTTGTTATACAAACTCAGATTTGCACCAAGTAAATATAAATATGGTGTCAAGTTTAAGTTCAACCTGTCAAAAAGGCCTGTTCATCCTAATTTGAACAAAAACATGCAAGGACAAAAAATGTTTAAGAAACTGGAAAAAGCAGAGAAAGAAGCTGAAGTTTCACTTAATTTTAAGAGAACACTAAACACTGTTAATGTCCTTGTTGCACACCTCTATTTTAGAGTATGCTGGGTCTTGTGCTTCATGGACTGATGGAGTATGAGCTTTCCCTGAAGTTCCTGCAGAATGCCTTAACTTTAACCTCAAAATACCACAGTGCCACATCCCTGAAGTATGCACACAGGTAAAACACCATTTTATCATGTTCCTCTGTTTTCCTACATCCTTACATATTCAGAGGCAGACGAAGCGAAATAAATACAGATTATGACACTTTAAAATTACAGACAACCTGCGATAAAGATATTGATGCTTTAAAATACTGATGAATTGTGACCTTCCTTCAATTTGTTTATATTGCAGTGTTTCTTTATCTATCTGCCTCTCCATGTCCATCTTTTGTGCAGTCATCATCTGCTGGCAACTGTGTACGAGAGTAAAGGGGAGTTTCGATCAGCTCTGCAGCACGAGAAAGAGACTTACTTGATATATAAGAGCCAGGTGGGCTTTAAAATGCTGAAATACTATGGTTGCTGGTATTTTTTTTCATGCTAAAAGCTCCTAATATTAATGGAGGGATTTTGTTGCACACATGAAGGTCGGTGAGGAGCATAATAATACAAAGGAAAGCTCAGAGTACCTGAAGAGTCTCACTCAGCAAGCTGTGGTCCTTCAAAAGGCCATCAACCATATCTACAGTAACACACCTAGTGCCTGTATTCCACCTCCAAAGGTTTGTAGACTTTTGTAGACACACAAATAAATTACATGCAAGCTTTTCCAGTTGTATGATTGTTTGTCTCATCTGTGTTTCTCTCCAGTTTTCCACACCAAGCCTTCCCATGATCCTTCAACAGCTAAACCTGACATGTGGAATCATTCTCATTCCCCTCAGGTGAACATTCAAACTGTCCCAGTTATGGAAAATTTTAAAAAATAACCACCATTGTGGTGGTTATAATACTGATCTCACCTGATTATTATTCTAATAAAAAGCAAATGTAAACGATGGTTTCCTTATACATATTATATGTTTTTTGCCTTTTCTTTCTAGTGCAAAAGATTTTGCAGACCTGAGGACTGAGTCAGAAGGAAAGGTTAAAGTGGAAGAACTGGACAAAAAGACTTGAAAGCTGCAGAAAACAACAACGTGGATGGGTACCGTTATAATGGAACATTTGTGTTTGTAATCAGACTTCTAAAAATGATGATGGCGAATAAAAGTTGGGCGCACTGCTGGTGTTAGTATGCTGAACAAAAACTATCTTTAAGTTAAAAACAGGTTCAGCCAACTCCTTTTGGAAGAGGACTTTGTTCTGTCTTTGTCTGTGGAGGCCTGGACTTTGGAGAGAAACTTATCTAATGTATGGGATTCATGAAAGAACTCTGTAACTCTGCAAGCTTTGATGGCAAATATGTTTAACTTTAGTTTTTGTCAAAAAAAGACCATAAATCCTACATATTAAAGAAAATTTATACTGATTACACTGCTGGATGAAGAGACAAGCACATTAAGTTTAGCTCAATTGTTACTGAAATAAAGGAATATAGCAACAGAGGACCATATGTCCAAATTTGTTAGATTTTTAAAGGATGTGCTGTCTTCTTGCACTGCCCCTGTGTGTCCACTGGGTTTCACAATTGTGCCATGAACACTTCTCAGAACATGACATCTATATTCAGTACAATAGACATGAGTATACACAGCGTATGTCTGAATACTTAATTCATCTTATGGCTGTTTTAGATGTATAATAGCAGTCTGTTATAATTTAATCCATATTATTGTTGTGACTGACAAATGTCCAGGTGACCGCTGGGAAACAATAAGCATCCAAGCATCTTATATCTTCATTCAACAAGAATTAGTCAGATTAGGGGCTCACTTAGATGTAAATGGGAGCAATAAATGTGAATTGGATCTACATCAAGTAGTGTTTTGTGAAGTTTATCTACACACAATAAATAAGTAACTAAATGTGGGGGTAACTGCATTTCATTTTACACACTTCCCTGAGTAGCTTTCATTCCAAGGTTCGCCAGCTGTTTATCTGAAAATTAATGTAAAATATTATAGGTTTAGTTATGGTCTTTCCGTTATTTATTAACAACTGAGCATCTGCATAACTTCTCTGTGGGTGACATTCCACTGCATTCCATCCTACTGCTGTATATTACAGTGAAAAGCTAGTTTACAATTAAAGTTGTTCTAAAGATAAGTATGATTGTACATAGTTATAAAAATAACATGTGACTTATACTGATTGTGTGTTTTCCCTTTAATTCGAAAAGCGATACATATTCACGCTGCGCGCCTCCGCTCACCTCAACGTGCGCGCAGCCGATATCCAACCGCGACCGTTAGCTGGGGCCGGGCGAATGCGGTGGTACCTAAGAGGAGAAAAATCTGACCGACCGTGCCGGTTGATGTGAAAAGTCACAATACCACATTAAAATTAAGGTTACCCATCGCATGCCTAGACCATTCAAGGAGATATGAGAATGACCTTGTGTCAGACGGTAAGATAACAGTTTTTAAATGCGTCTGTATTTTTGTTTTGGCACTTAGAAAGACTTGTTATTTTTGACGACGAATTGCCTGCAGTGTCTGCGCTTTCCCGTTCCGATCTCAAAATGGCGGAGAGGCCGAAAGCTAAGCTAAGTGCCAAAGTTGGCACTCAAAAGAGCATTGATTGATAGACTGTATGTCAAAACTATCTATCGATGATATTATTTAACTGTGTAGAATGTGATTGCCATTTCAAAACCGGTTGTGTGTTTCTCTGTCAATGCTTGATGTACATATTTAGACACTTGTTGTGGAACCTAGCTAAACATTTGGCTAACGTTAGCCGCGTCTATTTATGGAAGTTCTGGAGAGATGAGCTAACGTGGTACGTTAGCCGGCTAAGCTAACTATAAGGGGCTGTCAGCTTGCTGCCATATTTTTTACACAGCGGGTGAAATATTCTGGTGTTAATAACAAATGCGTTGACTATACACGAAATAAAAGATGCATTGTATGACGTGAAAAAATAGAAACAATTAAACAGCTTAACCAGTGCTGTTTTGTAATGGGTAATATTAGCTAACGTATAGCCCTATTATCAAACTTGGGATACGTACGTATCCCATTCCCCTTCACATTTTGACGTGAGACGTTAAGTGTTATTTTGACAATGCTGCTTAGCTCCTTGGTGGCGTAGACCAACGCCCTTTGCGTGTTTTGATATGGTAACGTTAACTGTGTGGTAGTGCAATTCCAGGCTGCTCATAGTGACAGCTCCAGTTAATGTCTACGTTATCGGGCTCAGCTAACGTTAGCTGGAAAGGGCGTTGCTGAGCCATTGCTGCAACTTTGCCCTTGTGGCCATCGAAGCTTTGGAAAGACGTCACCCGGGCTACATTTTAAATTCAAGAGCAGTTTTTCCAATTAATGAACCAGGATTTAAGTATTTCTTTCATTCATACTGCTACCTCCTTTTAGGAAATCTACCGTGGCTTTAGCGATCATAATTTGGGTGGAGACTAAAACACCGACTAGCATGAAATACTAATATTGAGCAAGACCATGGCGATACAGCTACACAGTCTCATGAGCTGAATTTTCATAGGTAATTAAATGGTCAGAAATGGTCAAGTAGCCGCTTTTTAAGCATAGGTGATGTAATGACTGTAAAACAGGCTATAAATATTTTTGTGTGCAAATTTTTTTCGATGTACTTCTGCATCTCAAGGTTTTGTCTAATACACGCTTTCACCAATAATTAGATGTTGTAGAAAGTGCAGTTAAAATTTTATTTCTGCTTTATTTATACTTGCTTCCCCGTTTTTTTCCTTTCTGTATGAGAGGAACTACACTTTCTCAAGTACAGTAGCCCATAGTTAAGTGGGATATCAACTAAGAATTTCTGTTATGTTTTTTTTGTTGTTGTTGTTGTCACTGCTTTCTTGATATTCTGTCACTCTCCTATCAAATTTGAATTTGTCCGACAGCACTGCTGACAGGTGCAGTATGCTCAAAAGGTTAAGTAATATGAATAAGTGTTTTTTATTGTAGGACAAAAGACAGTTATTGCAATAAATCCTTCAGAACCCCCATTGTTAAGAAAATGTGATGAAGTCCTGAGGACTGCCAGTTAAATAAATGAAAGAACAGACTTGCCTTGATGTTTGATCTGTACTCAAACATTGTCTTGTGGTTCGGTTTGTGCCAGCAGGGACTTGTTTGGCCCTGAAGGTCACCCATAAGGAGGGGCATTGTACAGCAGCTTGACACAAACAGAGCATGATGACTGAAAACTTGATTTGCAGCCTGAATTATTTTGTGTGACTGGTTTCATTGTGGTTTTGTTAGGTTTACATTTGTCTCTTAAATACAGTGCCTCAATTTTTCTAAATCACTTCTGCTATTAAGATAAAACTGAAATGGCAAAGAAACGTTTATCACACCAGAAATATCTTTTCATTTAATTTTGAATTCATGTTATTCATGAAGGCAGTTTTGACTCGAGGCTCTATGATACAGTCATAAAAAAGCCAGCAAAGTCAGTACTTGTGTACCCTCAGGTTCTACCTGTAATTGTGATGTAAAAATGGTATCCCCACCCAAGGACTGAAAGTCTCATTTAAATTGTTAATTAAATATAGTAATATGTGTGTTTTAAAAACATGTTACATACAATGACAAGTGCCCTTGGAATGGTTAGTTGATTTATCAATCATTTCATGGGCCATGTCAGTGAGTATATACAAAAATTATTCTTTTGTTGCAGCCTGTCAATGCTGATGGCTTAGTCTGTTCTACAGTTTATTTAGACATCATTGTAAATTTAATTTTAGAGAAATTTCAAAGAAGGCATCTGAAAACATCACTTTGGGCTTTAGGAAACTGTGATGAACATTTTTCACTGTTTTAAGACTAATCTCATAATTTGGAAAAAAAACTGTCGGGCAACTGTACAGATACCACGAAACAAGCTGAGATATTGTCTTAGATTTGAATATGGACTAAATGTTGTCTCTTCCTGATTTTTAAGGCTACATAATGGTAACTCTCTGAACTTAGCTTTTCTAGCTGTTCTATAATTTGTCTTTACCTGCTTAGTCATTATGTCCATGTTACCAGTGATTAATTGTCCAAAATCTCACTGTGTCTTTATTTTGTTTAGGCAAAAATACTGTGATACTTGGCATCAATTGTGATATTTAATATTGACCACCTACCCTATTTGGTTTCGACTTACAACTGAAAATTTTGCCCACTCTACAGAAAATACTGCGATATATTGTGTACGGCCATTTTAACCCATATGGTCCAGCCCTAGTTGATAGATAAAATGAAGGGGAAATAACTGTTGGCTATGGTAAACTTACTGTCAGTAGAGGCGAAGCCAATCCACCTGCCAGCTTCATTTTACTAATCTATCTCAAGAAGCAAGTCCTCAGTCCACTATCATAAACAAAAATCTTGAGGGAGAGCCCTGTAGTTAGTCAGATTGTCTTCAGGTGATTTTAAGGATCATAATGTGCTTGAAAAGAATTTTCTACATAGTTTCAAAGATAATGCAGTTTTACTGGGATTAATACGTGTTTTTCATTCAGAACACAGGAAAAGGCTGAGTCATTTCACTGCTCTGAGTGTTGTTTATTAACTGATGAACATGGTTGTGATGTAGACCAATTTTAAGCGCTGTGCGAAAGACAGATGAGGCATAACTGACGTCACATTCTGATATTGTATCCTGATGGGAGCTTAATCAAATTTTACAGTTCACAGTTGAAACCAAGACAATTTGGTATGGTAACATTTTTTTTATTCTTGAGAGAATAAGAGAGGCATGTAGTTTGTTACATCAGTGAGGTGGCTATGAATGGATGCAGGAAGATGGGAGGCTGCTGATGTCTCAGTTTTCTACACCGCTGCTCCAGTGTCTGCGACATGTGGTCTTTCACATTTAATGGTAGTTTTGTTTCTCAATTTAAAATACATTTATATTACACAATGAGAATGTTTCAGTTTATAAAATTGATTTTTTTTAATCATGATCAGTATGTCTGATCAAGTTTTTTTTGACCTGGGTCTTTTTTATTTGGTTATTTGCTGTGCGGAGTCTAATCCGATACTAACATTAACCTAAATTAGCCTTTTACAAATGCCATGAAGCCAGAATGTAATATGACAGTCAGTTGCTTGATTTTAAGAGATTAGTTCTGTTTTGTATATTTTACTATTGCGCTTTAGTAACACCATAGAATTTCTTCGTAGTCAACAAAAAGTCCATTCAGTGTCTTACAGAACAGGGATAACTCTCTTTTATCAACCCTTTTATCAATTGTACTCTGTACTATTGGTGACTCTATGGTTATGGGTTTGTTATCTGTTCAACTGTCTCACTTATAAAGCACCGCCATGTTATATTAATTGTCTGACTGTATTCTAACAGTTATTTTTTTATTTACTGTTTGAAATAAAATGACAGAAAATAGTGAAAACTGTCCATAGTGATGTCCTCAAATATCTTATTTTACCCCAGGTCACAGGTCAAGTCAAAGATACAGTTCACAATCATAGTAAAAAAAAAAAAAGAAACAAGAAAAACATCTATTTTGAAGCTTACAATTTTGCTGTATGGGTAAGTTAGTTATTAAAAATATTTGGCAATTAATTACCTATTTCACTCTACGCTTGGACTACTGTCTTTGGAAGCCAAACTCTTAATTTGTGATGTTGTCACAGGCATTCAATTCCAATTCCATTCCAATTTGAATTTTTTTTTTGCCAGCTTGGAGCTGTCTGGCAGTGTACACACATAAACAGATACATATTGTTTGTTGCAGACCTTTTGGTATTCCTCATCCTTAGGTATGAGTTTCTTAATTTTGCAAATTTAAATTCAAGTACTAGAGGCATTGAAGTGGACTGAGTCATCAGATAATCGCACTGGTTGTAAACCAACCCCCCTCTGCCTCATTTTCTTCTGATAGGCTTGATAAATAGACAGGACCTTGTACCTTTCCTCCTGATTTATGACTCTGACCATGTTCCCTCTGTTGAGTATAAAGACTAGATAACTGCAAATTTGCCTTTTGATTAAATAATTGAAGGACTCTGGCGGGACTTGAAATGCTTTTACTGACTGAAACAAGGCTGCTGGCACTTTTTGCAGTTTTCCCTTGAAACATTTCTCTAAAATGCAGTTGCTGGGGGATCACAGGGGTGACAGGCAGGTGCAAAAGCTACCAAGATTGCCTTAGTTACATAATAGTTTAGAGGTTGGGCTATTTGGTCAAATGGCTATTTTTGTATCATGTTTTCAGGCAAGAAAAAGCAGTTCTTTGTAGGACGCTTGTGACATGTCACTGAGTAATTGTTTGGTTGTTTTTTACAGCTGCCATGCTTTCTCTGAAATTAAATGCTCATGTGCTCATCTGTGAAGTAGATGTATATGCAGACATAAACTTGAATATTATGATCATGCAGTTTTTGATTTGTTTAATTTTTAACAAATAAGTGACTGAAAGGTTTTTGTTTTGCTAGCAGCAATAACTGAAAGTCTTGTGTTTGCAAGCAGCAAGTAGTAACTGAAAGTCTTGTGTTTGCAAGCAGCAAGTAGCAACAGATTGAAACAGGCTAGAACGGTGCACCAGACAATAATGCCAGCAATGGCGACTAGCTATTAAGGTCCTCTCTCCTCATCTCTGTCTGGGGTTAATCCTTTTAACTGCTGTCTAGTCCGTTCTTTACATTGGACAGTCAGCTGTAAGGAGGACCTGTGGTCTCTTAAATGTGGAAACACACACACACACATACACACACAGAATGAGATGTGTGTTCTAGCCACTAAGCAGCTTCATGATATCGTGGCCTGAGGTGACAGGAGTGTTGAAGCTGAGGAAGTGAATGTTCACAATACCTGAGTGATGTGATTTGATTTGTAGGTATGTGCTTTTGAGCTTTGGTCCTCTCTTGGAATAGTAACATTGTCCCAAAATTCAAATTTAAAACTATAATAAAGAAACAGTGTGTTAAACTCTATGAGATTATTGGTAGGATAATTGGTGTATAAACATGCAGGTACACTTAGCCTTTTAAAACTGAGCAATTGTTAATGCAGTATTTAGAGTTACGTCAGGTGCACAAAAATAGAGTTTCTAGTTCATTTCTTAATTTTTACAATAAACACTGTCACTGTGTCCTTATGTCTATGTCTCCCATTCTGTTGGACGTAACATCTCGAGAACATTTGGAGTGTGTATGAAGTGTTTTTACATAAAAATGTTTCTGATCATTATTTAATGCTATAATCTTTGAGTTAAAGGAAGGATTATAACTATGTTTAAAATTTGGTGGGATACTAAATTGGTGACGCTAATCTTGGGTTGTGTAGATTCTCTCTGCTCACAAGTTTAAGTTGTGTGTGAAGAATCCAATTTTTGGAATTACAGCCCTTTGCAGCAGCATCCATACATTAAGCATTGCTGGCCGACAAGCTTATTGGCATTGCTGACATTGAGCTCAGGCGCACCATGTGATAAAGCTCTCTAGCAGTCCTCTTGTAGTCCCTAATTGAAGATAGTATATTTCTAAATGGACATTATCCATTGGAAACACACATATGAATGTAGGAAAAACTTTTATTTTGTCACAAAAAAAGGACTTTGTGTTGGTTATATTTTGACCTGTATGAGTCTGGACAGACATAGATGTAAGCTTGAACTTGACTTTTTTAGTGAAGGTGTACAACTATAAGGCAATAATTCTTGTTTCTCCTTATGTTTGGAAAAAAGTTAATGTAAAAAGTAAAGTTTGTGGCAGCAATAAAGGAAATTAAGATGCATGCATAAATGCTTTATTGAATGCAAAGGATAATGATAAAAAGCCAATAAGAAGTATTTTATATGTTTACTTCCCAGCATTGTTTAATTAAAAATGGTTATATTTCACTACTTAATTGCTTGTCTGCTTCATTTACACAAACTTTGTTAAACTTTAGCTGTACAACCTGTAGCTACTATAGATATAACTCAGCTGTGTTACTTTTCCTGTTTGTTTTTTTTTACTCTCTTTTAGTTTATCTCTTTGACTTCATCTCTCCCATTTCTTCAGGTTACGGGCTCGTCTGATCAGTGAGTGACGTACGGAGAAGTAAATACTCGTGGAGCTTTGTCTCGACGGTTGATTGACAGCAGTATCTCCAGTTCCCCTTCCTCTGTGTGGCACTCTTTTTGCCACCTATAAGGAAGAACATCACTGAGGGATTGGACACCTCCCCACCACACACCACTCAGTCAGACTCCCCCAGCACATCACCTCACCGTCACCTCCCCAAGAGGGAGAGAACAGCAGCCACCATGGTGCTGTCACAGAGACAAAGAGATGAACTGTGAGTGTGTGAATGTAAATATGTGGGTGTTTCATGCTCATCAGACATGCAAACAAGAACAGACATGTAGATAAACACATGAACTGCATATTAAGTGAAGCACTTGCATTTAAGTGTGCAAACGTGGACTTTTTAGTAATATTTCAAAAGTGGAACAAAAGGCACAGTTGTGCATTACATGTTCCTCGTTTCATAGACAGCTGTTTGGGCTAAGTTATCCAGACAAGGTTAATTTAGATGTTGTGAAAAAGTACATTCCCTCACCAGAATTTCGAATCATTGAGGAAATGTGAAGAGATGTGAGCTTTGAGTTGCTTCACTTGATAGCTACTTAGTGAATATTTCATAACCCACATGACAGGAGCAAAGGAGTGAGGGGGATGGGGAAGGAGGAGGAACTTAACAAAATGATGGCTGGTTAGTTCCAGCAGAACTGTACAGTGACATCTGCTTGGCTGATAATACGGTATACACCTTAGTTTAGTACAACTGGGTCCAGATGAAACAAAACAGCAGATATTTTGTCCTCCTTGTGTAAACCTTTTCAATCTTCAAAATCTGGACTCTCAGTGTTCCGACAAACTTAAAAAATAATTTGATTGGGAGAGTTTAGTGGAAATCCCACAGCCAGTGATGACATAATGTTTCAAGTCTGTAGCAAACTGTTGAGTCAGAGTTGCAATTATCAGCCATTCAAAGTAGCCCTGAAGCGGCGGCCCAAATTTAGAACCGATATGAAATTATGAAATATTCACCCCTCTGCTCATAAAAGAGCTGTTCCACTTATTTATATAACTGTGTGTCAGTGTGTATTTTTGTGCAAGTCTGCATGTTTAAGGTTGTGTGTCCTTGTGATTGTGGTTGTCCTGTCCCTGCATCATCCATGCCTAGTGCCCTCTCTTTGTGGCTAATGTTGCCATAGCAGCAAAAACATAGTTTCCCAGTGAGGCAGTCCTTATGTTTTGTTTTCTTCACTGAAGGATTGTAATTTCTTATGGCACTTGCTCAGATTCGCTGACTTTTAAGGTGGAAATGTGAAACTTGAATCTCATTGCTTCCATTTGTCAGACAGGGTGTGGTCTCCTTTCTTTTAAGGGGGAACCAGCATTTCTGTTAAGGTGGCTCTATTGTTTACTGTGATAAATAACAGCCTCACTTTATTTTTGTTGACGGGTAGTTAATTTAGCACAATATTGTGCATAGTCAAATGATATTTCACTAATAATGCTCGGTCTGTAGGGACCTAATCTGTCATTGCTAACAAGGTAACACCCAAAACCTTCCAGAAATAAATTTTAATTCACTTTTTCTCAGAAATCGAGCTATAGCTGACTATCTCCGTTCCAATGGATATGAAGAGGCCTATTCCACCTTCAAGAAAGAGGCAGAGTTAGATATGGTAAGAGAAAGGTGTACAAAATTGTCAAAAAAAACCCAAAAAAGAAGTAAATTTATGTTTGTTAAGAGAGATTTGTATCCTTTGCTCAGAGTCTGTCATTCTCCATTCACAGAATGAAGACGTAGACAAAAAGTATGCAGGGCTTTTGGAAAAGAAATGGACCTCAGTCATCAGATTACAGAAAAAGGTAAGGAATAGATTTTTAGGAATGTAAACCACATGAAAGACAGTGTTATAAAATAGTAACCTATCTAAGTAAAATTCAAAATGAGATAAACATTTGCTGATCAGTGAGTCTTCCGACTCCTCTGCTCCTTGACTCACTCTTCTCCCTTAGGTGATGGAGTTGGAATCAAAGTTGAATGAGGCAAAAGAAGAGATGACACATGGAGGCTCAGTGGGTCAGAAGAGAGACCCCAAAGAGTGGATCCCCCGCCCCCCAGAGAGATATGCCCTGAGTGGGCACCGCGCTCCAGTCACGCGTGTCATATTCCACCCTGTGTTCTCTGTCATGGTCACGGCCTCCGAGGATGCCACCATCAAGGTGTGTTTTTCTATAAGGTTTACATAATGAGCTGCTGTTTTATTAGCTAAAGCTAGATACACCTGATGTTATCTTATTCAACTGCTTGTGGTAATTCTTTGTTCTATTAATCTTGCATGTAGTTTGTGTCAAGATCACCTTGTGGGTGGGATGACAATATATTAGAAAATCCGTCTAATCTAATATAGTATAATCCACATCACTGCAGCTTCCAGAATTCTCATGGAGTTTAACCAATACCTCTCTCACATGTTTTTTAGCATCTGAAGATTTCTTTTATGTGTATAAAGTTGTATTACATTTAGCTTGGTATGAGAAAAACATAAGGACAGCACAAAATTAACCAACTTTAATAGTGGCTTGAATTCACTGATAAATTATGCAGCAGTTTGTTCATAAAGAGGTCCCACTTGTAGTTTCTGGAATCATCAGGACTCCTGTGGTTAATCTAATATCTTTTCTAAAGGGAGTGCTGCTTTGAAAATTTGTCCAAGCAGGAATAATAAAATACAGTGATAGCTGCATGCAGTAGCATTCACAAGCAAAATCAGTGAGCGCTGCAGCTCACCACAGCATAGCCTCTGCAGCCCTGACCCTTCAGATCAAAGCTGTACTGCAGATCTGTGCCTGCTCTCTCTTTTTATCCTCCATGCTTCTGCTTCAACACGCTTTCCCTCCTCTGCCTCCTCCCTTTATACTCCTCCCTCCCTGCTTTCCTTCCCTCCTCACTCTTTTCTGCTTTGTCACTGCTCATCTATGTGGAGATGGGCTGATGCTTTAGTTTTCAGAGGCACCACTCCCAGAGAGCAGCACCTTGGAAAACATGCAAATCTGTTTCTCTTTCAACCCAACCCCCCTTCTTTTCTTTTCAACCTTTTTTATATTTTAAACAGTTCAACTAGGTCATCAGATTGTTTCATTTCTCAAGGATATTAGCTACCATTTAAATTTAAATAGTTTACATAGGTCTGGAGATATTAGTAAAATCAGTTGAAACAGACAGAGCTTTCACAAGCATCAGACAGTGTCTTCCATACTTAGAGAAGATGTGAGTTGAGTAGGAGGTCTTTAATGTGGCCCAGTACTCATTTGAATATTCATTGCTAAAAAAAAAAGGTGGCCATATATCCCAGACCACCTTGGCATGTGTTAGTGATAAGATCTCAAGACGTATTAAGAAGCATTGTACACACTCACACCTGTACTTTATGCTGTCCACTTGTGATCAGATCACCTAGGACGTATTTTAACACCAGACATGCACAGACTCATAGTTCAATTTAACAACTGTCAGCTGTTTCAGACTCACATTTGATTTTTTGGTAAAGTATGCAACTCTGGATGATAATTGGAGATGGTGAGACTGAAGTACCTTGCTGACTAACACTGTCTTTATCTTGTTTCAGGTGTGGGACTATGAGGCGGGAGACTTTGAGCGAACCCTGAAAGGGCACACAGACTCTGTGCAGGACATCTCCTTTGACCAGACAGGAAAGCTGCTGGCTTCATGCTCAGCTGATATGAGCATCAAACTTTGGGACTTTCAAGGGTTTGAGTGCATCCGAACAATGCATGGTAAGAGATGTTTGTAAAAAAAACAATGGTTACAGAAAAGAAGCACCTGCAAAAGTAGTATATCTGATCACAAGTACAGAAATATTTGAGACTGAAATTCAATTCAAATTTGTAAATATTTAGATGTATGCAGACCAGTTGCAGAACTAAACTCTTGACTCTGCCCTCCAGGCCACGATCACAATGTGTCCTCTGTAGCCATCATGCCAAATGGTGACCACATAGTGTCTGCCTCCAGAGACAAGACCATCAAGATGTGGGAGGTGGCCACTGGGTAAGTGGGGGGGGGACTTCTTTCTGCCTTAAAGCTTTCGTGGAAACTTTAATGTGATTTTACATTTTTTAATCTTTTTTTCTTTTTATTGCAGTTTACCTGTTTTGATTCCTCCTTCATGTACTCTTAATTGTAACTACAATGATATTAAATTGGTTTTTAATAAATTGACACTAAAACCTGCTCTTTTAACTAACAATATTTCACAGGTACTGTGTGAAGACATTCACAGGCCACAGGGAGTGGGTGAGGATGGTGCGTCCCAACCAGGACGGCTCGTTGATCGCCAGCTGCTCTAATGACCAGACGGTGCGTGTCTGGGTGGTTGCCTCTAAGGAGTGCAAAGCCGAATTGCGGGAGCATGAACATGTGGTAGAGTGTATCGCCTGGGCTCCTGATAGTGCTCACCCCACCATCCTGGAGGCCACTGGCTCAGAGGTATGTAAAGCTGCTGCAGGATTTGACATTTATCTACAGAGGATGTTTGTGTATGTTTAGTTTGGCTTTGGAGTTTCCCCAGTGTTATTTATAGCCAAATAATGGCTGCATCTTAGACATTAATGCACTTTTATCAATTAAAATGGTTAAAAAACAAAGAGATCCATTTTTAGTAAGGCTTTTGCAGAGATGATCAACTAGCTGGTAATTAAAATAACCACAAGAACAGATTTCAACAGCGGCTTCAAACTCAACTCAGCCAGGTACAATGGTTGGTCAGTATTTCACATCACATGTTTATAATGAGCTTGTCATTAACAGCTGGAGATGTGAAAAAAGACCTTACACACTTGCATTTATTTTTAGGTTGTGAGCTTTTGAAAAATATTGTATTTGCATACCTGCATCTGTGTTTACAATCCAGTCTACAGACAAACCACTGGCACCATGAAACTCTATCTAGGCACGGCAATGCTATGAGCTAAATGTTAAATATGCATGCTAACATGCTTATGGTTGGTAGGTGTAGTGTTTACCATATTCACCTTCTTAGTTAAAAAGTGATCAGAAATATCCAGATTATTATTATTATTATTTTTGCAGCACAAATGTAAACATAGTCAGTATGACTTAGGTATTTGTTAAAAAATGGTGCAGAAAAACAGATAGTTGGGGACCTGTTGAACAAGATTTACTGTGGAATTTGCTAAAATCTGTCTATGTAGAAGTGAATGGCATATTGTTACAATTTAGGCATTTAATTATTGAAAATACTGCAGTGAATGAACAAGACAGGTAATGGCTTCTGTATTCTAATAAAAGATTAAAAAAAACAGCCTTTCCTATTTTAAACCTACTTTGTGGCTGATGGAGTATAGATTTGAGCTTGGGTACAAGGTGCACTTGAATGCACCATAAGTTGGCTGTCCCTGTATGTTTAAAATGATACAGACAGTAGAGGACAGAAGCAGCATGTCTGTGAATGACATGAAAGTGCAGTAGAGACTGACAGCATAGTTTTTTTTATTCCTTGACTATTTTGGCAGATCACCTTCTGAGATTTATTGCTCAGGGATTTATTTGGCAGGTGCTAATTTCACACTCTGAATTAAAGTAAATTATTAATATGATAATAATTAACTGGCCATGAACACTTAGAGACTACATTGTTAATACTTTTTTAAAATGTAAAGTCTATCTATATTGATATCAAATCAAATATACCATGTTCTGTTTCCTCTCAATGTAATCTGTCATCATCCCTGTTTGCCACTACTGAGGAGAAAATATAGTACTGGTACACGCTGTTATTTAACTGCTTTTGGAGTGATTGACATCCTGTTGCTGTCACAGTTGCTCATCCTTGAAGTGGAGAAAGTACAGCCACTCAATTATTTTTTTCAATAATTTTCTCAAAAATAATTACAAATTTTTTTTTAATTAGATTTTTTGTATTAACAGTAAACACAGCTGGGGCTGATATGAATTTAATTAGTTTTGTAAATTTTCAGTAGTTGATGATATTGATGCTAGGGTTGCTGGGATGAAGAAATATTCCTACTGGTCAGTAATCATACTACAACACTGATGTCACTGTTTACACCAGACCTATTCTCTAGAGCAGGGGTGCTCAATACGTCGACCGCTAAGATAATGGTCGATCGCTAAGGTAATGTGGGTAGATCGCATGGCATCAAGAAAAAACTCCAATCCAATCTAATCCGTTCAGACCGGAAGCTGCG
>JAPZDZ010000006.1:14108273-14134333 GCA_029783805.1 Acanthurus tennentii | reverse complement strand
CAACTAATGGTTAATTTCTCCAATATGTTCTTCAGTAAAATGTGAGAAAAGAGAAAAATTTGTCCTTGATTTATAAAGCCTAATGTGACTATACAATTTGCTTGTAGTCTTTGAGCTCTAACTAAAACCCACAATACTCAGTTGGCTATTAATATATTACAGAGTAAAAACAATTAGAATCACTGATGAATCTAAAAGCCAAGAGTGAGTGGTATTTCCTTAAAAGATACTGAAACGATTGACCAACATTATTAATTTTTGTCAACTGGCTGTTCCATTTATCAAGTATTTGTTTCATTTCTATACACCTTGATAAGATCTTACCCAATCCTACTCTTACAAAGCTTAACGCTCACAAAAAGAGGTAGTTGTATTAACTGTCTGTCTTTCACTTTCACTTTCAGCAGAAATTAAGAGATTTGAACACACGATGAATTAAGGAATAACAGTCTAACTCCTTGTAAGCACCACAGATAGTTCTGTTTGCTTTCAAACTCAGTAGTTCAGAGCATTAGTTTTTTTTCTGCATGTTGTCATCTCGAAAGTGCCTAACCAGGGCAGGCCGTCTCTGGTGTGAACTATTGCCCTGGGTGAAAGGAAATCGTGTCGTCACGAGTTTATTGTTTCATCCGGAGAAGCAATGAAAGTGTTACCTAACACACAGCCAGGCATGTTGGCATGTGGTGTTTCTATTTAGTTTTATAACGGGGGAGATGGCAGGCCTGTGTGTTGGCGTTGTGCAGGTTTGAGGAATCCCTGGGATCTTCTGTGTCTAAAGTTGCTGTTTCCATGGTAACTGAGGGCTTTCCACACTGCTTTGAGTCCGCCTGCTTCAGTGTGCAGAAACTACTCACTCATATCATTAGATGTGTGTGTGCTTGTGTGTGTGTGTGTGCGCTCTCCTCTGCATACTCTACATGAGTGCAGCATGGGACATTCCCATCCTTCCAATGTGATGTGAATATTTTTAAAAGTAACTTATTGCCTTTTTTACTGGGTGATACATTGATGCTTCACCATCGTGGTCATTGTACCAACTCCGGTTGTGCTTGCAAAGTGGCTCCTTAACAGCAGTCTGCTGCTGTTGGTCAGACAGCCTTGACGTAGCTGAGTGGTAGCAGCATTCTCAGTGCTGGAACGGTCCAATCACAGTGCAGACGGAGGGGTGTTCTCTCCAGTCAGGCAACAGATGCAGACACAGTTTCTGTGTTTTCTTTTTTCCCCTCTCCATGATCAGACTCCCGATGACATCATTCTTTGTGTGTGCTTGTGCGTGTGCGTAACGTTGAGATGTTCATTAAAGAAATGAAGTGACTTCACCCTCAGAAAGAGATCTGTAGCACACTAATCGAACCAAAGTTGCATCAAATATTGGATGCTGGTTGATAAATAACAAGGAATTAATGACTTCCAAACAGTGTCAGGGTGCATGGTGTTTCCTCATCATGGATGTATGTGTGTGTCTATACATATTATGTTAGCATATGACAGACAGATTATACCTCAGAAAATAGTCAATCATAAGCCTCTCTTAAACCTGAACTGAGGGCAAGTCGTTCAATTTTCTGTTAAATTACAGCCTACCCTTGTCCTCTTCCTCCCTGACATCTTGTCCTTCTGACTTCTTTAGTGTTATTCATTATTTTCCATCACTCACTTCTTTCTATATTTTATTTTCTCACCTCCTACAGAAGAGGAGCAGCGCAAAGAGAAGGAGCTCATCAACAGGGAAGCGGAGTCAAGACGTGTTGAACTTGTGACCTCGTTGTCTCAGCCAGTCAGAGGCAACCACATCACCTGGGGCGATGACACTCATCGTCAACAGCCACATCAACCGTCCGCTCCTCCGCCCCCTTCTCTCCCACCTCCACAAGTCCCCATTGCTGTCATCCCAATGGTCCCAGTTGTCAATGCGACGCCCTCGGTCCCGCCCCTCCCGCTTACAACTCCAATTGCTGCAGCGGCGACGTCGCTCAACAGCTCCCCGCCTGCCAAGAACGCTTCCTCCCCCCCACAGCAGCAGCAGCTGCAGCAGCAACAGCAACCAGCCTCTCCTCACCTGTTGTGTGCCCCCCAGATGAAGGTAGAGACCAGTCAGCAGCTGGCTGGTGCAAAGCCCAGCCAATCACAGCCTCAGGTTCAGATTCAGTACCCAACCTCCATTAGCACTAATGGCTCTGGCTCTCAACATGCACTGGCTCCTCATCAAGCTCCACCCACATCTCAGCCACGGCCTAATGGAGTGACAATGGAGGACATGAGGGGGATGGAAGGAAAGAGGAGACCAGGAGGGTCAGTTCATGTGTTTGTGTGTGCATTAATTGTAAAACGAACGTATACCAAAAGTATAGATTGGTTTGTGGTTGTGTTTGATCATGTTTTTTTTTGTGTTTTCAGGGCAGGGACCAGAGAGGTGCATAATAAACTGGAAAAGAACAGGTTAGTCATAATAATGTGATAATCTCGTTGTTACTGCCCCCTTCTCTTAGCTTAACCACCACACGCACACATTTTTGTGTTTTAAGCACTCTTTAAAAGATTTTCAACAGCCCAAAGGTAAAGGCTTTTTCTTAACGAAGGCCACCAAATCCTTCTCATGCATTGGATGAATATTATGAGACCTGTTGGAATGACAGCAACTTGAAATTTACCTGTCAAGCAAATGACTGAGCAGACTAATAAGTGATCTGGTGAATATTCTCCAAGACAGTGAACTAATGATGACAATAACAAGTCTGACTCTTCTTTTTCTTGTTTTTACCTCTTTGCTCTCCAGGCGAGCACACCTCAAGGAGTGTTTTGAGACCCTGAAGAAGAATGTTCCAAATGTTGATGAGAAGAAAACCTCCAACCTCAGCGTTTTACGCAGTGCTTTGCGTTACATACAGGTAGAGTTTGAATACATTTTCTCATCTTTCCCAGCATGGAGAGACTGAAAGCTTTTACATAATGGTGTGGTCTAATTATATTTTGGGCAGCTCTTGCCAGCACAGGCTCTGGTCCAGTGTTATTGATATACAATGCCTGTTTGTCAGCTATTAAGCTGTTGTTGCTGCTGGATTGTCTCTTGTGACTATGATATGGCAACCGTCTAGTACTGGTGAATCAGCCCATTAGAAAGAGGTAAAGAAGTCCAATGTTTCCCTGAATCTACATAATTTAAAGGGTAAGGATAGGGGTCTTAAGCTACTCTTGTCCAGGGACCATGATTTTTCTAAGCAGACACTTGTGGGGCATTGAAAAAACTGGATCAATATTTTACTGTCTAACTAAATGAATGTTATTTTTATTGGCCTACCTTAGTGTGACTGCCCCGTAGAAAATCCATATTAGTTTAATGACATACTTGCAGTTTACTTTTCTTCAGAACAAGAGTTTGTATTTAAAGCGCTTCAGTGAAATGCTTATATAATGGAAATGTTGTGTAACGACATCCTGGTGTCATGTAGTTTTGTGTAGTATGAAACAGAAAAGGAACTAAACACATGGAAAGGATGACTGTAACATTTTTGTAGGGAACGATTTGTAGCGTATTGTGGTTATGTAGAGTACTAACACTGCATTGCTGAGGGTGGTGTGGGGGAGGGAACTGTTAGCCTGAAGAGGTGGGTTTTTCAGTCTATGGGAGTAGATAAGCAGGATTCCTGCACTGTGGCAGAAATGAATTGCTGCTTGGAGCTAGATGCAGTGCTTCCTTTTTTTGTGGAGTGGAAACTTTGTAATATTGAGTTCAATGGAATATGCAATGGGGAGTCAGTGGAAGGAGCTGAATTAGGCCATGAGATGGAAGAACTTGTTCAAAACAAGACTGGCTGCAAGATCTTGGGCCAGCCTTCAGGGAGCCCAGAACAGAGGGATTTGAGGCAGCCTTTGACTGGGAATAGTGATGGTTTTGATATGAAGCAGAGCCAAGATGCTGATGAGGAAATCCATACTGTGCAGCTCGTGTTTTAAAAGTGCAGATGACAGGTCTTTATTCACAGACACTAACAGCATGTTTAATGAAATAATTGTTTTATCCACAAGCACAGAAACAGTCTCTCAGTGAATCAGTTTGTCAGTCGACTACCAGTTCAATAACCAGTAATGCAGAAATGTAAGATGTTCACAGCTGAAATGTGAGGGTTTCCTGCTTTTTCTCTATTTTAGGTGACTGTAAGTTAAGTTGTTGGGATGTGAAACCATTTTTGGTACTTCTTTGGGTTTTGTGCATGATTAAGGGCATTATACACTACTTTCTGTTTTTCATAGATTGTGATTGGCTGGCAGACCATGAGGAGAATAATGCTTTGCTATTTGATTATCAATTTATTACTATAAATTATTCTACAAAAAAAGAATTAAAACATAATCAGCAGAATTATCAAAAAGCACAGGTAATCAGCCATAGTAGCCTCACAGGTACCACTAGATATTTGAATCACACAGTTATGCAGAGTCTGTTTTTTTCACAAATATGTCCGAGAACTACATCAAAGTGTTAGCTAGAATATTTTGTATTATTTCAGCATGGCTAATAGAAACCACATATCAAGTAATTAATTTCAACCCCAATGAATTGATGCACCCTTGTGCATCCAATTTGACAAAATGCTTCACACATGCGACTTTTTTGTGTAAAACTGTAATTAAGTTGTAATATTAAATTTGGATATATCATTTGTTGAAATCCACAGTTAGATTCTGCGGAAGCCAATAACAGTAGTATTTTATTACTTTCCAGTTACCAAAACAATAAAACACTGCTGCACAATTTCCAGACCTCAGAAATGAAAGCTGTCATCCAAAAACTACCTTCTTTATTTTTTCAATTTTCCTATTTTGTCATCTTTTTTTCTATAATGTGTAAAATAGTCGTCAGGTTTTTATTGTAGATGAGCGACTCCCTCTTTTTCTCCCACCTCCTCTTGGTACCTGTCCTCATATAAACCTGAAAACCTCAGTCTCTCCCTGAGCCATGTGAGATCTGAGCACATGGCTAGTGCAATCCTGACGACGTCACCGCAGCTCACCCACTCCCCTCCACTCTGCTCTGTGCCGCTAGAAGCCAGAGACAGTGTCAGACACCGGGTACACTGATGAAACTGTACCGCAGTGAATCCATGTTTAGGAGTCTGGGAAAGATGCAGATATGCAACAGCTGTATTAGATTTTCTTTGTTCTTTTAACCCGTTTCTGACTCAACCTTTTCTGCCCGTCATCTCTGTCCATCTCCTCGTGCGTCTCCCTGCTGTCTCTGGTGATCAGAACACTTGGTAACCATAGCAACCAGCGGCAGGTAGCCAGGGCACTGTAGTCAGTCCTCTGGGTTTGTCTGCATTACAGTCTGCATAAGTGTGTGTGTGTGTGTGTGTGTGTGTGTGTGTGTGTGTGTGTGTGTGTGTATTTAAAAGGACTAAATGCTGAAATTCTGTTCCTATTGATCAACATGTCAATGTGGATGATTTAGAAAGGATGTGAGCTTTCAGGACCTCAAGCGTTCCCAGTCTTTCCTCTCAGAAGTGCCCAGCTTGTAAAGATTAGCGTTGCAGTTGTGCAATTTCATGTTTACGGTGTATCATGCAATTGCTATTATTATCCTCAAAGGAATAAAAGAAGTCTTTATTATAATTATAAACAAAATACATCTCATGTTTTTAATATCACTAATATATTAGAATTTAATGCAGTAGGTAAGTATACATATGATAACCATCGACAACCTTCATGCAAGAACACACATCTGCAAAGATGTATGTGTGAGTAAGGCAGAGATTAAGGTCAAAATATCCTCACACTTGAGTCATTTTTCACACTTTTTTATAAGAGGGGACGTGTTGAAAGAGGAAGGATAAAGGAGGCACAGATGAAGCGAAGGAGAAAAGGGGGAAGGGTGTCATGGGAGCGATGGATGGGGGAGTAAAGAAGAGGGAGTGCTGGATGAATGTGTAGACGAGAAGGGGGAGGGGGCAGGGGTCGGGAACGATCTGAAGCACCCAACTGGCAAACGTCCAGTCACATCACTCCTTAGATGTAATTACCCCCCTGCTTCACCCAATTAGATATCTCCTTATGTTTTTTTGTTTTTTTTTTTCACAAACTGCTGCTCATGCAGCCAAATCCTTGTGGATGAGGTTGCCAAGGAAACTGCTTTGGGTGACAGCTGTTTCCTTGGTGATTTGCTGCAGGCCTAATGGTGTCTGGGTTTTTATGGGGAGACCTTGCAGTGATGTACATGGGTGCACATGCGTACATACCTGAGCAGTTGTACTTCCTCTGTGGCCGGCTTAAGCTGTGTTTCACAGAGTATCTCTTGGCTGTGTATGTGTGTCAGTAGTGTCATGCTTTGTTTTAAGGTCTTGTAGAGGGAGTAAATGCAATGAGTGTGCATCTACATCAGACACACAACAGATGTCAGACCTGAAACAAGAGATATAAATCAGCTGGAATAACCTGTGAAAATAGAAACTTGCTATTAACACAAACCACTGCTGTTGTTCGGTTACAATACTGTTGTCAAGACTATCAGAGTGTAATTGTAAACTGATTTTGTTGTTATTCCAAAATTGCCTAACAACCTTTAAAACTGCACCTGCAATTATGGGTATAAAGACTGCATGTGTGTCAAGCTGTTATAAGATGGCAAAGTTCACCAGGTCTGAGCTGTTAGCTGTTAAAAAGCAGAGGGTTGTGAAGTAGGACGTGAGCGGTGAGGACAGTGAGCATGCGTGTGAAGCAATCACATGTCTGCAGAGAGTAAACAGTGCCCTGTAGTAGAGTCATGTTGTCCCCATGTGCTTATTTTTCTGTCCCCTTGCATTTCCGTGCTTATGTTCTCTTTTTAGTTGCACCAGTTAGAAAGGAACTTTGATTTTTCAGTTAGTGTTTTTACCACTGCATATTTCCTCTCCATTAGTGTAAATAGATCAACTAGCTGCATGCAACAAAAAAACTTACCGCTATGTGACTAGTTTCTATTAACCAGCTCAATGCACTCTCTTACACCTCTCCACCCTCCACCCTCCTCCCTCCTTTACTTCACCCTCTCCCTCTCCCTCATTCCTCTGTAGTAATCTGTGTTAATGTCGTTAACCCGTCATACTATTTGGTATTAGTGCATCAGCTGACCTGCACACAAACTGGGTCACAGAGATGGCGTGGTGGGGCAGGAGGAGCTCTACTCCAGCTTTCTGGATTTTTTAGGTCCTTTCTTTTTGTGTCTGCTGCTGTGTTTTTCCTCCTTGTTTCATTTTTTAAAATGCAAATGCACATTTAGCCTGCCAATCAGTGAATGACAGAAATGTGTTAGGAATTAGTACTTTCAAACAGCCATATGCCACACTTTTAGGCTGCAGAAAACCAGCAATATCACGATTGTTTAGATGATGATGAGCTTGAGTGATAGGTGTAAATAAAACATGCAGGATGTTTACTTTCACTGCGACCCCTCTCTCTCTGGAAAAACAAGCATGATATCCAGGAAACAGGAGGAGCTTAAATCTGTGACGCCTACAAAAGCAGTGTGAACATGCTTGAGTTTGCATGCATGCCTTTCTGCTGGAGTTTGAAACTGGGATAGCATGGAGAACATTGTGTTTCAGGATTATGCAAGCTGGGGGAAATGTGGGGGTGGCCAAGACTGCACAGAGAGACATACTTGATCTGAATTCCTCTTTCTTTTGCAATGCCAGTTCTTTAAACTGCAGATATTTGAATCTAATTAAAACTTTATAGAACGTATACATGGCATATCCTCAATCAGAGGGCTGGGTCTTTTTCCTCATTTTTAATAATATGTTATTACCTTGTTTGCCTGTTTTATGATCCGCTGCTGTCTGCCATGTTAATTTGTTGCTGCTGCTGTTAATTATTAATGCAAACTCAACACTTCCTCCATCTGTTTTAAATGACTGCATTGCCAGTATTTTATTAGGCATAATCCCTCTGCTTACATACATTTATTGAATACTTCAGCAAGAAGGTTTCACCTTCTGTAACGAGAGTGTTAACACAGAGGGAAATAATAAAAAAGCTCAGAATGATCAGAATGAATTAAGTGAGTAAGGTCAGTATTTTGTTAAAAAAGAGATACTCAGAGCGACAGGTTGAGTATGAAATCAGTGTTGTACTAATGGAATTCTATATTACGCAGAATTTCCTTGAAATTTTGAATCATAGTAATAGACATTTCTTTACACATTTTCTTACTGGCTTTTATTCAAACAGACTGTGGCACAGCTGAATAAAGGTCTTATTTAAGAATTTACAGTACGTGTCAACAATGTAAAATTTTTCTTATTTGCAACATCATATTTATCAGAAGTAAATAAAAATGTTAAGTGAAATGTTTTACAGTTACAGTTACAGTTTTTACATTTACTAGCAATCCTCATGTACTCTGCTGTCTGTGTCTCCCCTGCAAGACTCTGAAGAGGAAAGAGAAGGAGTACGAGCATGAGATGGAGCGTCTGGCCAGAGAGAAGATTGCTACACAGCAGCGGCTGGCTGAGCTGAAGAACGAGCTCAGTCAGTGTATGGATGTCGTCGAGATCGACAGAGTTCTCAGACAGACCATCCAGCCAGAGGACGACCAGGCCTCCACGTCCACCGCCTCAGGTACAGGGAGGAGATGCAACAACTCTTCTGTATACATAACATGGTGTCTGCATATATGATACTTTTATTAAGAACTAATTACTTATCATGCAACTGCAGATAAGCTTGACATTACCGAGACATTCATGCACACATAGAGTTTAACAGGTGGCACTGTTTCTTCTATTGCACCATGATGACTTATGATTTCCTCTCTGCTCCACAGAAGGAGAAGACAACTTTGAACAGGACATTGATGACGATGCCCCTGCTCCTTTACCTGCTCCCGCGGCCGTCCCCAAGCCAACACTTCCCATCTTACCACCCGGGCCGCTCCTCACCCCTCACCTATCAATCCAGCACACCACCCTTCCTCTCTCTGGTGTCCTCACTTCTTCCTCCCCCTCAGCTCCCCCTCCCCCTCAAGCCATCGCCCCTGCACCGGCTCCTGGTCCACCCCCTCCGCCCCCTGCTGTGCAGGTTCAGCCCACTGTCATTGCTCATGCTGCCGTCTCCCATCCGTCAGTCATCCAGGCTGTCAATCACGGTCTGCCAGCCAATCACAAACACCTGACACACATCGCCCCGTCACCTGGCCCCAATTCATCCACCCCTCAGCCAATTGCGGCGGCTCCAGCTGCCACCGCCACTCACCAGCCGATAGCCGCCCAGCCCATCGGACACATCACCGTCCACCCGGTGGCTCACCTGGGAGGCCCCCTGCCATCCCATCTCCCGACTCTCTACCCCCAGGGTGTATCCGTGTCCCAGCCCACCATGGTAGGCCACATCACTCACACCTTCACCCATCACACCCTCCCACACGTCCAGGCCAATCCTCAAGCTAACACTAACGGAGCCCAAGTGAACAGCGCAGCTGTGATGAGCCAGAACAACCAGACGCTGGGGAAACCCACAGCAGTGCTGGCCCCCCACCCACAGCTGGTTGGACAGGCTGCCGTCCTCAACCCTGTCACCATGGTTACAGTCCCAACCTTTCCCGTCAGCACACTCAAACTGGCCTGAACTAGTACAGAACAGCTGGGATGGAATACAGGAGAAAGAAGAGACGGATCAGAACTTCTGGACGAGTTTTCACACTCCTATCAATAATCAATAGCAGAGAATCTCTGACAGACACATGAAAACTTACAAAAAAACATCAGTTGTTTTTGGAACAACTTGTGATGAATATCTCCAGAAATATTTTGGTCACAGCTCTGTTAGTTTGTGAACAATAACATTAAAGCAGAGTCAGTGGGTCAGGCCATTGTTTGTGAAAATAAGACTGTGACATTTGTCTGCGCTGCAAAGACAGGAACTCTTATTTACCTTCCTCCCTCCCTTCCTTCCTTCTTTCCTTCCTTCCTTCCTTCCTTCCTTTCTTTACAACCAGAAGCACTAACATAATAAGCTCAGTTCACACTCAGGCATCAAGCATTTACCTTAACGATTCATTCACTCATTGAGGAAAAACGCATGAGATTCGAGTTGTTTGTCGTCAGGCTGTTGCTGTGGTGATACAGTATGTGCCCTTTTTGTATTCATATATTCATAATGTCTGTGGAACGTTTTGATGGAATCATGTCACTTATGTGTCTGAGAGCAGGAGGAGGCAGCTCAGTGGTCAGTGGGACTCGCTGGCTGTGTGCGGCTCACACTTTGGTAGTTTCACTGCTACTGCCGGCGCCATGTTAGGGTTAAGGTTAGGGTTAGCAAGAAGTTTTGAGATGGTCACGTGCTGCAAACACAGTCAGTGTGCCCCAGATTTGATGTGAACTGACACATCGCTTTGATCAACGGTGAAGCAAACCTTATTACATAGTTGGCTAAACAGAGCTAAGCAATGTCATTTAACTGATGTAGTTCTTCACTTGTCACTTATAGTCAGGAACACTGACAGGAAAGTTCCTCATTTATTTTACCTATAATTTCATTTTTGCCCTTAAATCACATAATATGCTCCATGAAGTTCAGCCCTCTCCATCTTCCTTCCAAATGAAGGTTCCTCACCATTATTTTTGGCACCAAACACTTCAAGAATATTTTAAGGAAACCAGTGAAGAGTGCAAGAACAAAACCAAATCTAATCTGCAGTTGAAAAAGAAAGTAAGAGACGCAACTTTAGTGCTGTTCATGTGATTACTGGCCTGTGGAGAAGTCAAGTATGAAAACATGACCTTTTATCCTTTTGGTTACTGCACACTGTGTATGAAACCGCTAAACTACAGATTTAAATGTAGACACACAGTAAACCAAATTGGGATAAGACATAAATAAAGGAAAACAAATCTTGCTTTCTCTCAGTTAGTTAAATGTAAAAAGATGGTGCATTTACTTGTCCCACAGTGAAAAACTTGGTCAGAGTTAAATGTAAGCTCTCTTCTAAGTGCTGTTTAAAGAATAGAGTCAATGTTTAAGGCTCTGGGGCCATAAGATTGATTTGATTCTTGCTGAACACATGACATGCTAAGATCTTTGTACTCACTGGTGATTCTTTTTTTTTTTTTAAACCAAAACAACTCAGGAAAACAAACCAAATCTTATTAACTGTTATCACAACAGTAAAGAGCCACATCAAGCTAAATAAAATCTATATTTGAAGATATATGCCTCTCCCAAATGCCTGAATTTAATTTTTAAAAGACAAAAAGATGTTGACCCCCCGATTAATTGCCACCACCTGCTCTCATAACATTCACTGACAGTTTTTTCTCATAGCTGTCATGAGAGGCATTTCCCTGAACAGCATAGGGTGATCAAGGTTTTTTCCTTTTCACTCTAATACAACAGCTCCCTCTGCTGCTTCCTCCCAGACCTCGTACTGATTTTACTCACAGGGCACAATACAAGCTTCTGGCACAGGCTTTTAAAAAATAGTGAGAACTGTATCGAGTGTCAAAGTCCAACCTTGACCTTGAAAAAAGAAAATTATAACTTGTGAAATATTCCCTGCATTTACAAACAGTGTGAAACTGTGGTCATGGGAAAAACTCCAACTGATTGTGAGGTGTGAAAATGAAACAGAAAAGACAGTACTTACAGCTTGATTTAGGTTTTCATTTTTGTTAAACTAGGAGAAATGTAATTTTTCTCACTTGTCTTGAAATGTTTGGATATAGCACAACAAATACTTTAAAAGACAGGAAGATGCGTTGATAAGGCCTCAGATCAGTTTCTGTTTTATTACAGTTTTTCGAACAGTATGTTTTGTCAAGAAAACAATATCAGATACCAAGCTAAATCCTCGACTCCAGCCCAAAAAAAGCAGTTTAAAATAGGTTAATTTCAAAATAGAAACTGTGTTTGTTACGCCCACTTTTCTCTGTGTGTCCTTTGTCTGTTTGTGTATGTTCGATGTGCACATTCTCAGATCATTCATGGCTTCACAGCCGTCTTGCCAGCCTATTCATGTCGCACCATAAAGTCTCTTGTCAGTGTACTTGTATGTCGTCTATGTCGCGTGGATCTGCTCCTCACCTCCTCTGCTGTTTCTGTATGTTACGTCTGTATATGTGACTATATTCAATATGTTTTATATTCTGTACTATACTTAATCCTACTGTAGCTGTAGCATGGCTCTGTTTTTTTAGTCATACAGTTTGCCCTGTGCATGATGGAGTGTGTGTGTGTCTGTGTGTGTGTATAAATGTGTGGGTGTGTGTAGCAAGCAAGCTATTTTTTGTACACAGAGGTGATTTATGGAATGAGCCTGTTTGGGTGCTATCGTGTGTGCCTATACTCAGTTTTCCTGAACACTGTGACAACTCTGGCAAAACACGTACACATTGAGCGAATGGAAGAGACAAAGATTTACTGTCCTGATTTTTTTTTTTTTAATGTTTTTAAGTTTTCACTTTTGTGAGGTGGACTGAGACATGGAGTGGAAAAGGAAAAAGGAAAAAAAAAGTTGTTGCTCTTTTCTTGATAACACGATAATGTCTAATATTCGATTTGAGTTTTGTAATATTTGTATGTACGTATGAAAGTTTTGTAAATTGTGATCGTATGCACGTTTTGGCATATGAGTGTTTGTATCTTCAAATTTTAAAATGCTTGTTTCTCTTTGGTTTTGTTCTGCATGTAGATTGCCGTTTAGTTTGTTTTTTTTTGTTTAAAGGTTTTGGTTTTCCGTTTTATTTTTGGGACCATGTACAATACTGTATAACGTGGGCAGGATCTTGGACCTCATGCTACATTAATATTATATATGAATATAAAAACATGTTTTCCCTATGGAGAAAGTTTTAAGTTATATATCGCCTGTACACTTTGGGCTGCCTTTTAGATCTAACTGTCCACTGTTTAAGATAACAATGATGATAATGGATACAACATATTAATAATGAAGAATTATGCTGATGAAATAAAAAAGATTCTTAATAAATCTTATTACATTTACAACAGATCATGCTCCTGTGTTTAATGCTGCTTTGTAAAAACAAATACATAAACTGCAGTTTGAGAGATTTTTTATTAATATTTTGAATTTCTTGTCTTAACGGAACAAAAAAATTACAGATAAATATAAAAAACAGGAAAAACAACAGTTCACAAGTAATAAAACATGAACCATGTATAGATGTTAAAACCCAACTTGAACATCACTATCCCCACCACTAGATGGCAGTGTTATATCATGATAAGGGTTACTTATTGGGGAGACTTCCTGGAAAATAATAATAAAAAAACAAACCGAATGAAAGTAATTGCTGCAGCAGCACAGCAATTAACTTGTGAGCCAGTGTGAGCTCTTTAAGTGCTCAAAACAGGAAATAGATCAGCTTGCTTAATGCTCTTTTGCAAGCCATGGCTGCCTTAAATTACCTGTGACACCTTTCTCTGCTTAGACCCTCATAAACATTTGCCTGTAGCCTTGGAGAATTCTGATTTTAGCCTCACTCACTTGAAGTTGTCCTGGAGAGCTGCAATCAGATCAGGGCCTGATTTCAATATGGCTCATTACTCATTTTTATCATCAGGGCCTCCTCTGTTTTCTTGGACGTTTCTCGCTTGCCTCCTTTACTGGGGAAGTATGGAAAAATCAGCAGCCGTCTCTCTGGCTTTGCTGCATCTGCTCCTGAATCCTCTCCAGCACCTCCTGCATCCTCCTCAGCTACAGAGGGTAAGAAATGAGGAAGCAGTTTATTACCTATTTAACTGAGTAAATGGATGAATGAGGCAGGAAGAAAAATGTACCTCTTCGTCTTTCTCGAGGATGAGTCTTTCCCTCTCTCTGTCACCGGTCGCCAGTGGCAGAGGAATATCGCTCACTTCTCGATGCCTCTCAAGCAAGCTGAGAGCCATATTCACAACCAGAAGCACACAAAGAAGAACACAATCTGTGTTAGGATCTATCTCAGACTGTAACAGGTAAGTGTGTAATCAATCAACCAATCAATCATCATATGCATCCTGACTCCACCCACCTACGTTTCCTCTCCTGCACAACCATGCGTGTCATGTTCTGGATGCATTGGGCCCTGTAGTTTTCATAGTGTGTGTCCTGCGTCACGTCCTTCAGGTCCTGCATGTGAGTCCTCACCAACATGTTCCTCAGCAGCAGGAAGTCAGAATGAGCCGGGTCCTCCACTGACCAAAGCAGCAACAACAACATGTTACTGGTGCTGACTGTTTTTGTTATCAAAGAGAACAACCGCAATGTACAAAAATGATGCAAAATCTAAAAGTACTAAAAACGGCAAATAATAAATTAATTGATAGTTCATAAAGTCTGAGTGAACCAAAACTATCTCTCTACTAAGGAAACTCTCCACATGATGTGAGTCACATTTAATATTAAAGTACAAACCAAGTAAAGTAATGCTAACAATAAATATAAAAATTTAAAGAGTAGTACCTTCTACTAAACCCCAGGGATAAGCACGCGCCCTGAACTTGCGCCCTTTACTGTCCACTTGAACATTACTCCCAATTACTGCAAAGGGGATGCTGGCCTGCAGACGGAAGCAAAAAGAACATTAAAGTCCAAATTTCAAAGCAAAAACAGCACATTTAACCCATAAAATAACAATTTAACCTACAGACCTTGAGTATTTCATCCTGTCTCTTAAAGTTGTCATCCTCATCTGAATCACACTCAGGAAACTGGTAGATGTTGATCCCGAACTGCTCGATTTCTTCTCTAATCTGAAATCCATGAACACATTAAAACAATATGCTTGTGAAAACAGATTAAAATCATAAAAATATTCTCTTTATTCAGGGACTGTAAGGCCTCGACACCTTATCCTTTCTTTAAAGAATCTTTGAATCCCTTTGACTGCCAGGTTCAATGACTGATCTTTGTTTAGTTGTATTAGGTGAAGTGGATTTAATGTTTTTGGACTCATGTCAGGGACTTAAAGTCAGGATATCTTGGGCCCTCTCCTGTTGATTTTGGTCATTATGTTTTAGCCATGCTTGTGGTGTGTTTATAGGCATAATATCATTTTTCCACACAAAAATATCTCAACAACTATTTATGATTACCAAGAAATTAAACAGACATTTATGAAATAAAATATTTTACCTACTTAACAAAACATTGTCATTGTAAGCACTGAGCTGCAGTACAGCCTCACTGAGCTGTTGGCCCAAACTGAAAGTACAGGTAAAGTAGCTGAGGTGCAGTGCTAAGTCGCTGGAGTACTTCTTAACATACACTGCATACCTGACAGTCATTAAAGCAAAAACTTGTGGCTTCAACCATGTGTCTCTCTTCAGGGCAGTGGTGTTTGTGGGCATGTGTGTTTAATGTGTGTTTATGATCTCACACCTTCATCTTCTTTCTGCAGATCTCTGCTTGCGTCAGGCTGTCAGCTTTGGCCAAAACAGGAACTATGTTGACTTTTTCATGCAGAGCCTTCATACACTCCACATCCAGAGGTCGGAGACTGACAGGGGAAAAAGTGTGCATTTATTTTGATTTTTTTTAATTTTCCAAAATTTATTGAATTAGTTTTAGGGGCTGAAACTGTTGTACTAGCTTAGCTTCATGTGCAGAAATAAAACATGAGGTCAGCTTACCCGTGGCCGAATGGAGAGATGAAGTAAAGGCAGCAGTGGACTCTGTTGTCCTGGATGTTTCTTCTGTTTAACCCGCTCTCATCTCTGAAGTATTGTTCAAACTGCTGGTCGATGTAGTCCTCTATTTGCTTCCAGCTGTGGAAACACACAACATCTCTGTGAGTGAAACACAATTCTGTGGAAGAACTGACTCTTATTAAGTAAGCTGTTTCAAAATAAACATGATTGCACGGGATGGTTCATGGCCTTGTAGAGTTCATAAACTCCAAAAAATTCAACCATGTGCAATACATTATTGTGTCATATCGGGTTCAACATATCCGGTTCAACCTGGTTTGAGTTTGCAGGAAGTGAACAATGCTGTAGGTACATGTTGACGACCTCACCATTCTGTGTTATTGATGGCATCTCCAAACCCTGGGGTGTCTATGATGGTGAGCCTCAATTTGATTCCCTTCTCCTCAATACTAACTGTGTGTTTGATGATGTCAACTGTTTGATCGATCCGTTCTGAAAACATATACATGTGCAAATGAGACAATCAGCTATGTTCTTACTTCACTTTAATAAACTATGTTTGATAAATAGGCCTAATCTTACCTTGTGCATTAGGAACCTTTCTGTCTTTGTAGAGGTCTGTGAGGAACAAACTGTTGATAAGTGTGGATTTACCGAGGCCAGACTCCCCTACAGATAGAAAGAGACAAACAATCATGGTTATTTAAGTAGCCTTAGTAAATTTCCACATTTCATTGTGCATTATTAATATTCCTCAGAATAACTGAACACGTATAGTCAGACAATCCTGAGGACAAAAGACTTTATCCACACATGACATGGCAAAACAAGAAAAGATCCTGCCTATCAGGACAGATGTTACATTAAGTCATGATAACAGTCTTATGTAAACCTGTAAATGTTTTTCCATGTAACAGACATATTGGGGGACTCACCTGCCACCATCAGTGTAAATGTAAAGCCTTTCTTGACTGTCTTTCTATGAACCTGGTTGGGCAATGTGGCAAAACCCACATACTCCTTGTCCTGATCCTGTAGAAAGAAAACTCCAGCATTTAATGTATGTTTGTACAAGTTGTTATAAATAGAGATTTAGTGACTGTACTGCAGTTACTAATTTAAATGTCAGGAAATACTTAAATATAAATCCTTTTTTTTCTATTTCCGTGTAATTTCACTTCCTTCATGCTACACTGATGGCATATTACAGCTCATAAGAGCACTTCTGTTACAAAAGCAACTACAGGACAACCAAAGGGCATTGAAAAAATGTCAGTACCAGTTAAGTAATCACTCACTGGTTGTGATCAATAACCCCATAAAAAAACTGTACAGAAATGTTCTGATTTCCTCTCTGGTGATGCAAAATCTTACTTAAAATATCCACAACTTAGTGAAAACAATATTGTGATGTGATGTCAGTTAGAGTCAAGAGACTGAGTGCTAATGCTACATTTTGTTACAATCATGGTAACACATGGAAGTCTTAGTAACAGCCACTACTGTTGTGGCCTGATCTAGACTCATCACAGTCTGGCCCCCATTATCCTCTGCTTCACAAGTCTTTGTGATGCACTGCAGAGCATCATGTCCTGTGTGACATAGTAGCACCAGGGGTTAGACTGAGTGAGCACAGAGTCAAGGAAGCAATACTCTCTTTAAACTCTACAAAGGTGATAACTTTGGTCTAGGACTTGTTAACCACATCAACATGCAGCTCTGTTTTAAATTTGAAATTTGATGTCTGACCTTTGCATAAAAATACTCTACACTTTGCTCATGTTGAAAAATGATGCAGCTGCAAACAGTTGCACAAATAGCATTTATTATCTAAAAAAAATTGTTGTCCTTTTCACTTAGATGCAGTTTACATTTTTGTTTTTTCTCAGATTAGGCAGTTTATTTAGTTAAACATTATGTTTTGAATAGTTTAAAAATAGTAAATGCATTCTGTCATTTCATATCTTTTTATATTTTTCAGAATTTAAATTAGATTTTAAATTAAGTTCTTAATCAACATTATTTCTTGTAATTGAACAACATTACAATAACACTGACATTCATCACAGAAGAACAAAAGTTCATATTGACACACCTCTGGAGAGTCATAGGGGTCAAAGCGTCCCCAGGGGCTGTGTGGACGAGAGGCTGGGCTGGATGGACAGTCCATAGACACCTGAGAGACAAGCTGCCTCCTCAGTGGCAGGGGTGAAAACTCTCCCTCAGGTCTTACACGATTTGTTCTGGGGGGGACTGTAGGAGAGCCAGCAGGGTGGCAGGGGATGGAGGGCAGAGAGTGAGTCCCAGGAAGACTAGGGAGTCTCCCATTTGGTGCAGACCCAGTTCCCTCTACCTCATGATGGACTTGTGCCTGGTGGTCTGGTGAGTGGTGCTGTTCGCCAAGCTGAGAGATTGGAGGAAGATCCCTCATGGCAAAAGGAAACTGAGTGTCTTCCTGACCCTCGATGGACAGACTTGAAAACTAGGATGGAAGGAAGCAGAGTTATACAGGGTTTTTTTTTGGACAGTCAGAAATATTTAAAGTATAACTTCCTTTGAATCAAAATTAGGAAGTGAGCTTTCTTTGCTATTTATTCATTTGCTTAGAGATTTGGTATAATCATCAATCAAGTCTTTAGGATTGAAATTTAAGAGAAAAAAGGATGATACAGCATGTTTATCATAAACATAAGCAGTACAAAAAGAAATCTTAGGCAGTACATTTTGAAAAATGTTGAAATATCTTCTGTTTTTTGTCCAACTTTAGTAATTTGATTATTAAGGAAAGCTGTCCTGAAATGCTCAACTGTAACTAAGTTATGGGCTTGCAGTCAAGTAAGACAAAGGAGAGGAATGGGCAAGCTGAGGAAATGCTCCACATTGTAGTAGCATCAAATGGTTTACGATAACAATGCTGATTCTGTTTGACCCATTGTTCTAGTCAAGGGAGTCCACCCGTAAGATGTAGTAATGTGCAGGACAAACTGAGAGTAGATGAAAACCCAATTAGAGCACATAAACTTACAATCTGCAGTTAACCCATTAGGCATGGTCACTTTCTTCAGGTGCAATCATAATCATTGACTTTACAAAGATTATTATTCTAAACAGGACACAAAAAAGTCAAGATTTTGGCAACTCTACTTTGATTATGAGTCATTTCCTCTAAAAGGCTTGAAATATATGTATTTGTTTTACAATTTTTAATATAAATTTCCCACATTGCACTATGATAATATTTCAGTCTACAGGTATAAAAACAAACACTGACTGGATGACTGGCTGAAGTCAGGACCATGCTCTCAGACTACAGGACATGATGAGTACTCTGTGTCTTTTGTTGTCGTGGCTGACTACACCCTTTCTTCACTGATTAGCCCTGACCTGTGATCCCATTATACCATTACAGAGGCCCACATCCATCTGTCAAAGCAGAGTAACAAGATGAGCAGCACTAAGTCTGGAATTGAAGGTTAGCAAAGACTGGGTAAAACTGGATGTACAACTAAACTAAAGAAATAAAATTAATATATTTTTTTAGCCTTTTTAATAAGATTCTTTAGGCATAGAGCTCTTGTACACATTGCTAGAGGCTCTAGCCACCTCACAGTCAATTTCCTCCGCAGAGTGACTTTATTTGCAATAATGAGCAGCTGGGACAGCTGAGCGTCAGCATCTGCTTTACAGTAGATACACATTTCTCCAGCCTGGCATCACCTTGTTGTCCCAGTCTAAAGACAGCAGAACAACACAGCCCCAATGCTACTGGCCTGATCAGGGTTCATCTGGCGTCCCTCTACCTGTCAGCTCTCATTACCCACAAAGCTTTGCAGCAAGCTTAACCCAGCTTCTAATGCTCTAACACGGTGGGGGGGTGGAGATTTAACTCTTAAACACACACAGACAAAGACACAGACTATAAACACCAGCATTAAAGACTATTCTACAAACATGTCATACCTGCTTTTCTGAGAAAGTTGCAGCTTTTTTGAGCAGAAAGGGGAACATGGACATTTTGGGGGAAAAAAATGTACAGTTTATAATTGTGGAAAAAATATAAATGCTGAAAAGCTTGTATAAGTTGGATGATTAAAACAAAAAAACTGGTATTATTATAATACTACATGGTATGATTGGTCCATTAATAGGTAACTTTACTACACCGTCCTGATCAGTAAGCAAAAAGTTTACATTAATTTAGAACTAAAAGTTAAAATAAAAAAAAGGAACGCTACTCTATATAGTCTACATCAAACACATTTGCGGGTACATACTGCCTTAGTTCTGACAGATATGCATTAAATAATGTGCAAAATGTCCACTATGAAGACAAGAATACAAGTGTCCCGTATTAATAAACCCATATGAGAAAATTATAGGTTGCATAAAGGTTGAATTTTCAAAAGTCTAATCAATATATATGGCAACCTCTTTGCGTTGCGTTCAGTGTCATAGACATACCTTTTTTATTGCTGCGGAACCTGACCGGAGAGGACATGTGCTCCATCAGGCTGTCGGCTTCTCAAACTTTCCCCAGACCAGAGGCAGAAAACGTATACGATGTAACGCTACGATGTTAGCGATGCCGTGAGATCAAACTATACCAGAGCTAATAAAATGTGATGAAGCATATCGTGTGCGGATCCATGCGTTACACCAAACTGAGCCCCGGGTGCAGTCTGCTTAGAGCTGCAGCTCTGAGGTCTTTTAAGTACAAGAGAGTCGGAGGATGAGGCCAGCCACGGGGAGCTCAGTGATATGACTACAGTGCCTGATGCTTACAACACCTACCATTACTACTCTTACTACTACAAATAACATTTATTATTATTATTAGTTTATTAAAAATATTTTTGTTCATTTTTATGATTATATGAATGTTATGCAAATATCAAACTTAAGCTTGGGACTCACTTGTTGTGATTGCTAACTGCCCTTGTCCATGATTTTCTCATTCAACTCTCAGAAAAGCTCGGGGAGCTGCTCTTAAACTGAGGTCGGGATTATCTAGACTGTATTTGCAAAACTTATTGGTTGGCCATAGTCTTAATCCTTAATTTTTTTTACCCTGGTAAAATAAAAGCATTTAAAAAACCTAAACCACGAATCTCACCTTTGTGTTGCTCTTAAGGGCAGGTGCCCGGTTCACAGATAATTTAAGGAGTCTCATGGCCCAAAAAAGACAAAAAAAAAGACAAAAAAAGAAAAGAAAATATAACGAATTCATCAAAACTTTGAAACTAATACGCCATTTCAGCTTAATTAGTTTCCCCACAGTCCACTTGTATGCTAAATATTTTTCAAATAATAAAAACAGGTTCAAGAAATGTCCCAACTGATTATGGTTGTACCGTTAGTAAGCGAGCGTTAAGTGCATAACAACCCGGGGAAAAAAGCTAACGGCTGAAACAAGTATGACCCACCAGAAGATGTGCATTTTGCGCTTAAAGTTTCCTATTAATGATGAAACTGTGAGTAAATACAAGGTTTACCTTACATACTGACCAAGGAAATGTTTCATAATTGGACGTGGACATAGAGGCCAATGAGTTTCGAATAGTTTAAGTGTAGTTAGCTAGCTAACGTTATATTTAAATCGTTGCTGGAGACTTTAAGCTAGGTTAGCTAAAGCAACATTTTTTGTTGTTGCTGTATCTTCGTTTTTGTTTTGATGTTTTTATTTTACAATTGATAGCACAAGACGAATATTTAAACATTTCATATCTAACATTAGGCTATAGTGATGAAAATTAACTTTAGAAAAGAGAAAGAAAATATTATATAACGCTAGCTATTTTTAACCAATAAAATTAAGCCATGAGATAGCTATGATAACATGTTCTTTCAGAGAGAAATATATATTTTAGCTAACATTAGCGTTAGCTGCGCAACTCCTAAATGGCTCATCTAAGTTGAATAATACAGCTACTTTTATGTACCACTTAATACACTGCAATCAAAGCCACTTTACAAGTGTTGTACAGTTAACGTTAGATGCCTTTTGTTAAATATTTCTTTTAGTTTGATGATGTACTCTAAGCTACAAGTGATATTCTTCATATCTAACATGTCAGGTCTTTGCAGGAATTACAATTTTTCAGCCACTCTCTGTGGTAAATTGCAAAGAAATGCCTTTTGTCAATTTATTAATGTTTTTTTTATTTAAGTTAGATATTAATCCATATAACAGTTGTAGTTTTATATAACTACTCAGTGTGTCACGTCATGAAAATTTTCAACAGAAAACACATAAGGCCTTCTCATAAATAATTACTCCATGCAATGTAGCTTTAAGTATAAAGTGTCACGTGTTTCACAGCTTCTCAACAATCTTGACACTAGAGCCCAACTGACTAACTGATTGGCCACTTTTAGCTTAACTTAGATGTACTAATATCATCATAGATCTTGGCTGATAAGAAAAAAAGTGGTATTTTTTACAGAAATGCCAAAGATATGTGTGAGGTAATTTAGAGGTCTGTCCAAATGATAGCACAGGCCAATTTTGAGGAATTCAGGAAGCTTTTAAGGAATTCCATTGTCGGTTGGGTTCTAGTTAAAATCACATGAATACTGGGTCACAAAGTAAAATGAGGCAATGGTAACATGCAAAGCAATTCCTTTTAAGCTGCTTACTAATCTTCACTGCTTTAATCAATCTGTATTGACTGGTGTTATTCCTCCCCAGGTTTTCCATGCGTTTTTCCTCCACATACAGCTTTATGACTCCCAGTTGAAGTTACAAATGTCTTTAAGTGTTTTACTCCTTGAAACTGGGCTTTGTAGATGTGTCCTGTCTTGGCCATAAGACTTAGCAGTCAGAGAAAAGAGCTGTCCTCTGAGGTTTTGTCCCACAGCACACTACATGCCCTTCTGAGACTGCTGGACTGGTCTAGCAGTGTGTTGTTGACCTGCAGTGGCTGTGAGGGCTCATGCTGTGTTTTTGGTTGTTCTAAGGAATTACTGTGTTCATAAGTTTTAGACCCATTTCGACTTGAATCAGTGCTTTTAGACTTGCGACATGTCTGGCTTTTGTCCTGTGAATGGGTATTACATTTACTGCTCAGGTGATCATGCTCAGTTGTCATTTCATGGTTGTCATCTGTGTGTTGCCGTCCATCTGCATGGCTGTCAAATGTACTGGTTTGGTCTGTGCTCTGAGTGTGTTGATTAGGCTCCATGTGGTTATTTGTACTGTCTGAATGTCTCTTGAGGTCGGGGCTCTGTCTTTGTGGCTGTGCACAATGAGTTTGTTCATTCAATTCAAGGGCGTTGTCCTGGTTGTGAAAGTGGTTTTGGTTGTCGTAATTCTGCCAGAAGGCTCTGCGAAGTTGCTCTAACTCAGAAAGCAGAGGCAGACCCATGTCCAAGTGCATCAATAGGTGCTCCAGCCACTCCTCCAGCTTTGAAAAAGAAGGACTGAAACAGAGGGAAAAAAAGAGTTGTGACAAGAGGTTGTAAAACTATATTTTCTCTACTTTAGTAATGCAGTGATTAAATATTTAGTAGGCCATTTGGCCCTGTATTAGTTTATTCTGATTTTGTAATGCATTTCTTTGTGCAGTATTCACTTTGTGTGTAAAATGAATTGAATTAAAATGATATGAATAATTAAAATGAGTTTTGAAACAAAGTGTAAAACAGAGGAACTTTAATTATATATAGCTCCTACTTTTCTTTGTGTATATTTAGGTTTGCAGTTGTGTTGGATTTGTGCAATCTACCGTTTATCAGCGTCCATGTCACAGCAGAGGGCAGCCAGTGGCAGGAAGGCTGAGGGGCATTGTGGAGGGTGGTACTGCTGCAGGAAACCGGCCACATTTAGGCCAAAGTCATTTGTCCGTGGAAGGTAATCAGGGTCAGCACTTACTCTACCTATTATCTGAAGAGAGTCACACAAAGATACATACTCAACTTTGAAATTGGTATAAATGATCAATCAATCCAAAAGTATAAAAAATATTTTATTTTTCTCTGACGTTTATACAACATTTTAACTTCAAGTTTGTCTTTCATTGTCACATAATTTAGATTCTTAGGAATTCAGTGCTTCATATTTTTTTTCAATATTTTTTGGGGCTTTTTTGGCTTTACTTTGATAGGACAGCTGAGAGAGCAGACTGGAAATGGGTAGAGAGAGAGGGGTAGTGACAATCAGCAAATGGTCGGAGCCAGAGTGGAACTCGCGACCGCTGCATGAAGGACGAAGCCTCCGCACATGGGACGCCCTTGCTACTGACTGGGCTGTGCGGCGCCCCGAATGCTTCATATTTTTAGGAATAACTCCTTGTGATGTCCTTACCTCACATATCATTATACCAAAGGAAAAGATATCCACTCGTTCATCATAGCTTTTCCCTAAGAGGTGGAGAGAAAATATCAGAAAATAAGAGCCATGACTTTGCAGTGCAGGTGATGATTCAGTGATTTGCTGCTGCTATAACTGATGCTCAAACTGCACTCACCGTGGATCATCTCAGGAGCCATCCAGTAAGGGTTTCCAACCACGGTGTAGCGCTTTCTTCGGTCAGGCCTGCGGAGCTCTGACAGCGTGCCCTTCCCAGGGCGTTCCAGAGAGGATGTTCTGCCCCGATTCCTCTCCTCCATCACAAGCCTGGCTAGTCCAAAATCTGCCACTACTACAGAGTGATTCTAACCAAGGTAAGGAGAAAGAAATTTCATAACATACTATCAAGTATGCTGTGTGTTGTTTTTTTAATACAGATCACATTTCCCATGAACCTAAAAGTGTCTTTGGTAGCATTTAAAAAAAATATTTAAGCAACACTAAAAAGTTAACTTAAAGTGAAAACTATGCAGGGATTGTCAATTTTGTATGTTTGTGAATCCTTCAGTGAAGATATCTGAGGTTTGTTAATGTGTGTGATGGGGTGGCTTGTTTACCTCTCTGACCAGGCAGTTGTGTGAATTTAGATCACGATGGATAACATTCATGGAGTGCAGATAGGCCTATGAATAAAGAGGTTGTATACATTAAGGGCAGTTGATACAAGGTTAAGGAATGATTTTGGATATTATTGTTTACTTTCAGAATATTAACCAGAAAGACTCACCATTCCAGCTGCAATGTCTTTGGCATAACTCACTCTTGTATTCCAGGGAAAGTCTTTGTCCTACAACAAGATTGTAACCGACAAATTGTGTTGCTGTACTTTGAACAGTACTCTCACAAGAACATGAAAACCTATTTTAACTTACCATTTTTACAATGGTCTCTCTCAGAGTTCCCCCCTGGATATATTCAGAGACAAAGTTGATTCTTTTGTCTTTATAAAACAGTCCAATAAACTTTAGAACATTGGGATGGTCAAGACAGCGCATCACTTTCACCTGTAAAAATTGAGAGAAAATATAATTTATCATTTTTTAGATAGTCATCCAGAAACACTTGATTGAGTCACACTAATTCAAAATTATAAAGAGGACATTCTTAATCAAATCCAGATGATCAAATTCATTGCAGATTGGTTTCTTCTTTAACTTAAACACCTGAGATTTGATATGTGCTATGGCTTTCATAATCTTCTTTCATTACTTCTAAATGAAGTTGTAACCAGCATGATTGGTGAAGGCTAACTTGCTTAACTTAGTAAGGATAACTCCCTGTTACGTACATCTTAAATTATGTGGGCTTTCCATTTCTATTGACCGCTTACCTCCTTTAAGAAAGTCTTCTGTGTTTCTTCATCAAACCTTATCAACTCTTTCATCACCATCACCTCCCCTGTCTCCTGATGTGTTACCTTGACAGCAACAGGTCAGTTATATTGCTGATTAGAATAATTGAACTGTCAACAAAGTCAACCATAGCCATGAAAAAGAAAAACTTAGAAAGTTGGTTGAAGTGAAAATATAATGCATATGATAAAAATTGTAACTGTGGTACCTTGACAGCCTGTCCAAAAAAGCCCTTTCCGAGTACTTCTCCATGGATGAGGTCTGAAGGTCTGAAGATGCGATGGGTCCGTACTCCAGAATCTACTCGAAGAGACTCTGAACGAACCATGTCTCTCCTTTGAGATAAAAGTGACAGTGCTCCAGGGGACAGAGGACACTTATCTATACTACAGCTGCGCCTGAGAAAGAAAAAACAGACTTAGACAAAGAAAAAGAAAAGCAACTAATCAAAAATATTGAGATTCAGCACATACAGAATGTGTTTGGATCTTTGTCCTGTGATTCCTTGTTGCTGTGGTGGTGAGAGGCTCATCCTTTTTGGTCCATCAATCTCCTCGCCTGGACTTGGTTCTTCCTCCAGACTGGGGAGTTTGTGGGTTGAAGCAAGTTTCTCATGGACACAAGGGTCAGGGCAGCTGATATTGTTCTGGGGGTTGTCTGAGTGAAGGAGGTCATCAGGAGACTGCGGGTTGTGTTCAATGGTCAGATGCAGTGGTCTGCTTGTGTCCTGGACCATACAG
>JAPZDZ010000006.1:14096483-14108173 GCA_029783805.1 Acanthurus tennentii | reverse complement strand
GAAGGAGGTCATCAGGAGACTGCGGGTTGTGTTCAATGGTCAGATGCAGTGGTCTGCTTGTGTCCTGGACCATACAGTTTATCTAGGGTAAAGGATATGTTTTTCTGTTTTTCTGCATTTTTGGCAAGTATTGATTTGTGGATGTCAGGAAGTGTACCTGCTTCCCATTTAGTAGTGATATTTCTGAATCAGTGGGAGGCCTACCTCATCTGGGGAAATGTTGCGGACAGGGATACCATTGATCTCCAGTACTCGGTCACCAGTGTGCACAGAGGGAGGCAGGTCAGGATTGAGGACAGCTGAGTCTATCCTATTGGAGAATTACAAAAGTTTAGCACTAATCAAATACAAAAATTAACACTCTTGTCTTAAATTCAGAGACTCACCCTGTCACAGTGACAAGAGGGCTTTTGTCTTTGCTGAGGTCAGTGGCTACAGTCAAACCCCTTTGGCCGCCTGCATTAGGAGGGAAAGACACCAGTGCCACCATGTGGGGACTTTTTGTGAGGGGTGATGCAGACCTCACAGTTGATACTACACCCTGACAGAAACAGTGGCCACTGGGGAATAGATAAATGAACAGATAGATGATAGGACACTCACCAGAAGCAGAAGTCAATTTTACAAGAAATAATACCTCTTCCATTCCCATTCTTTAGTCCTCCACATACAATCTTACAGACAACCTGCTTAATTCTTTCTCTTTCACTTCAAACTTACCAGTAGAGCTTGGAGCGTTCCACAAGTGTGTAGGTGTCTCCATCCCCAATGAATATTTTACAGCTCATGCAAGTGAAGCATTCGGGGTGATACTTCTGCTCCCCAGCAACCTGTTTATACAAGGGGAGGTGATGTGATAAGACACAATGCGAAGGCCAGGGGAATACTATTGTTCTTGACAAGATGACATTTTGTGAGGTCAGACTTTAGGGGTCGCTCTGTATTAGATCTTTCTTTTCATTCTAACATCAATGCCTCGTAGTGTCAGGATGTAGAGGATATCCTCTGAGAGAGTTGAAAGAAAAAACAGCATTTACTTTTACAGCATGAGGAAGCCAAAAGGCAGGAAGGCCAGGAATAGTTTTAAAAATGCAAAGCATGCTCAGATTTGGAGTTCTTGTTGCAAAATTTTTGTGTGCAGATATTTGTCGTATTTCTGCCGGTGAATAGGCTATTACGTAAGAAACATATTTGATACTTGTACAGCCACTAGTCAGTTTGAACGAATGGTGACTTTGAGTGATCAATAAAGGAGCTATTTTTAAATTAGCTCAATAATTATATATTGATCTTTTACTGTTTGAGTTTAATATGTTTTAGAGCCAATGAGCAGTGAGTTTTACTTGAGGCTGTTTGTTTGGTCTGTTGTTAAATGAAATGTTAGCCATAATTACAAAATGAGAACATCAGGGAAGAACTGATCAGGAAAGTAGGCTTTTCTCTTATGTAGTCTAAATGTGCATGTACAGTAAACATTGTGTTAGTGTCAGGTATAGTTGAAATAACACAATTTTTGTGTTTATTTCCTTGTTGCCTCGATGCACGCTTTTATCCACTGTTTTGATTATTAAGCCTTTTAATTATTCCATAAATCTCACTTATATTTTAGAATAAGAATTCTTGTTAAGTCTATTCAATCAAATTTCTTCATTTTCTTCATTTTAGGTATCATGGTTTGACAGAGTTTTTCTTACTTTCGGTGGTCATATTACCATAATGAGTCCTGTTGTGATGGTCTCCATGCACCCATGGCAGTGCTCACCATAACGAGCCCAGTAGTGCTTCTTACAGTAGAGCTGTCCATCTCTCTCATAGTACCAGTGAGACAGGATACATCCACACTCACAACACCTGAAGTTAAGAGGGAAGCAGGGACAAGAGGAATGGTAAAAAAATTAGATAGCAGGAAGGCAGAATGAGACAAGATGCATATTTAGGTTTAGATTTATGCTGTAAGATGAGAGATACTTCAGAGGTGTGTTCGAGGAAAGTATTGTGAGCCAGATCAGTAATGGAACACATGAGACTTCTGAAGAAAGTCGACCTGCCAGATCGTCACATGTGGGATCAGGTAGTAACCCTTCCAGTTCAGCTGGAGCATAAAATATCATCTTCACTTTAGCTTTTTTTAACAGAGTAGTATTCTGTGTCATTGGCACCTAGCTCATTTCTACTCTTAACATATTTGATTCTCCATGAGACTTCAAGTTGCTGGTGTTTCTCCAGCACATGCCTGGAGGAAGTTCAGTTATCTTCACCTCAGGGATTGAGTTGCTAGATGCCCTATAGATCTTGAACTGCTGATGTCACTGTGACTGAAACAGAACGTTCAAGCTAATATACCCACTTACAAAAGGACTACTCATGCGAGGTCACTGGTCAGTCACATGTCTTCACAAAAACACTGCAGTTTACTGAAATGTTAGTTTTCAGTGGGTGCACACACTGATTGCAAAATAGAATAAAAAAGTCCAAAATTACCACAGATGCTACTTAAAAACAGTTGTTCCTTAAACAGAGTGAAGCATTTTCACTTCAAGTACTTTAAATTCTGCAAAAAGAAACTTTCTGTACAACAAAAACCTGCTTCCTTATCTCTTCGACACTACAACCAGAGTGGGCGGTGACTTCCTGGACAGAGTGCAGATCCATGTTTCCTCTGGACTGTAAATGCCATGCAGTTCTTATAATAGGGAGTGAAAAGGTTGCCTAATTTGAAAGAAAAAAGTAGTAGGGAGGGAAAGACTTAACTTCCCTCTGATGTAAGAGACAGTTAAAGACAGCATTTCACAGTGGCGAATCAGATTATTTAGTTGAAAGCTTTTTCTTGATCACACTCGAAAATAGTAAATGACGTTGTCAGTGCAGTTTTGAAACTTGTAGCACAAGTGAAAGTGTAACAAGCATTATCCCACTTCTTTTAAATGTTGGAACTTTTTTTATCGTGTCTGCTATGCTTAGTTGTTCCTCTTGTTCTTCTTATTATTTCAAAGAAATATTGTTGTGTTTAGTCATTTAAAAACATGTCATTTCCTGTGTGTGTTTTTTTATGGTACAATCAGGGTAAGAAACCAGTACCAGCTCCAAACTAATGATACAATATGAATGTGACTGCTATGTTTTAGATACAAAAAAATGATTTACTTATGAATTGCTGAAAATGTATCTGTCAGTGACTGGTAGGTGTCTACATTTTAAAAACTTAATTTCCCATTCTGTGTAGAATAACAAATGCTTTAATAACCGGCCTTACTTGTTTTAATAGGGTAGCAATATTATCACTTATAATTATTACTTGATAGATACTTAGCTATAATAATGAACTTTAGATTTACTACAGCCCATATTCAGAAGGACTTGAGTAAAGCAAATACAGTTGTTAAAAGTAATCTCCTGTCCTTAACAGATGCTGTCTGCTGAGGAACTATGGGAAATATTCTAAAAAGTAGAGATCTTTTCGACCTGGCTATCATTTAATACTTAGGAAATAATTAAGTAATAAAACCATTAAACAGCTGCAGGTTTATTTTAGACCTCCTGTCCTTTGTTATTGTGCTGCCGGCTACGGATGTGGAACCTTCCAGCTCCACATCTGTGATTCCATCTAAACATCTGGTCACAAGAAAACACTGGAATCAACTCAGACTTATATCTAGAAAATGTATCCACTCTCTGTTTCCTTCTGCTACCCCTCTCCTCACATTTCTACAGCTAAAAGTATGCTCCCACTGTAGCTCATGCTGTATCTAACTCTTATTTTTAGACCTTTAAAAAGTCTTGTCTATGTATTAAGGTCTGTTCCTGTGTAACTAAAAGCAGACCTACAGACACACCAGCACCAGCTGTACATAAAAAAACATGTTATGATGACAGGACATAGGTCAAATGTCAAGAATCTGATGACGTATTCTTCTACCACGATTTCCTCCTAGTTGTGTCTGTGTTGCTCCACTTAGTTTCCTCTCAAAACCATTATTTTCAAGAAGAAAACATTTGTTTTTCATCAACTTTTTTGTTGTTGTTTCTTGGTGTTATTTGTATTTGTTATATACACCTTGTTTGGGTTATTGTCTTATTGGTGTTAATTATTAAGCATAAGTGAGTGTATTTGTAGTTTGTTCCATATGTATGTTATGGTGTCGACCTGAGGAAAAGTCGTTGTTGATGGGGTAAATGGTTGAGGGTCCAAAAAATAAACACATATACCAACATAGTTATGAATTGAACAGGGGGTACTTGGCTAGCTAGCAAGGTACTGATTTTACCATTTATTGTTATGATTTCATTAACTACTCATACCTATCATAACGGATATAAAAGTAGAAGGAATTAAGTTAGTCATGTTTTTAGTTTGTTGTGGTAAAGTTCTGTTTGAGGAAGTGCTGCAGAAGAACAACAACTTCTCTTTCTTGTACTTTCGTTCACTCTTTTCTGCTCTTTTCTTTTAGACACACTCATTTCATTAATTATGTAGTGGTTGCTCTTACCGTCCTTTCATTCCCCTCCGAAATCTTTGGTCCCGTCGTGACATTCTGCCCTCCAAGTTTGCAGATTGACAAGTGCCTCGTAGAAACAATCCAGCCAGCAAAGAAAGAAGCTTTTAGCTGCATGTGTTCATGGGCGGATCTAACATATATTCTCCTGTAACTGTTAGCAGGCGTTGTCTTTATTTCTGACTCTCTCTCTCCCCCTCTCTCTCTTTGTGTACTCAGAGGTTTCCTGTGCATATGAGTTCCCTCTCTAATGTGAAGAGTAGCTGTGTGAGAAAAAAACTGACCCACTGACACCAGCTGGCCAGTCTCCCTCTGCTGGCTGCCGAGGAACAGACCAATCCCAGGATAGAAGTTCTGCACCACCGTCCTTCTCCTGTTACTTTCAGTATGTAGACCTCTACAAGATACAGTTACACTCGTCTGCAGAGTTCACACAGTAAGGGAGAAACAACTCACAGTATCTAAAATGTTAAGATTCGTCAAGATATGGGTTTGTTCTACTCAGAGGAGGTGTGAGAGAGCGCTTTGAAGCAAGCTCTGTTCCCATCGGCACAGACATAATCTCTTTATGTATGCCCCAATTACTGCACTGTCCTGACCCCTCAGTAAAGCCCTCTATTCATCACACACAACAAAGAAAGAGAAAGAATTCAGTTTAAGTGCACGAATGAGGATCTGCTCAGATTTAGGGGAGGAACACTATTGATTATATTTTGTATGAATTAAGATATGCTTAAATTGACCATATGCGTTTGGCTCTGCTGTTTATATTTAGCTTCAAGAGCAACAGACACCAGAGTAATTAAGAAGTTAGAAATATAGCACACACTTGTCGCAACTAAATTTATAGCTTTAGAATATACTGCATACTGGTAGTGTGTCGTGTGCATAGAATATGTACATATATAATAATACATATATATCATATGTTTGTCACACTGAGGATTAGTTCAGTTCATTTGTGCTTTGTTTTCTGTGGTTTTGTCTACACCCCTTTTGAGTCATTGCCTCCGTCTTTTTGCTTTTAATAATATGCAGTATAATGTAGTACAATATACTGTGGTGTCTACCTGGTCAGTACTTGACCAGGTCTCAATATAAGTCACCATGAATGCACTGCATGACTTCTCTTTTTGGTCTGCCCAGGCAATAGTTTGTTTTTCCTTTTTCTCATTACAGCATAACCTGTGGTTGTGAGAGGACCATGACAGACTAACACACTGAAACCAACATCTGCATCTAAATGTGAGACTTCCTTTTCTTACTTTTGGTGAAAAAAATGCTTCTTAAGGTCTCACAAGTAACTTGTTTGCAATTTGACTTGTTTGTCAATTTTTCTGGTTCCTTAAAATAACAACAAGCTGACACAACCATCATTGGTCTTTTTTTTTATTTCAGAGTGCATTGTCTGAAAGTGTACAAAAGTGCATCATTTTCTCCATAGGCCACATAAAGAACACAGATGTTAAAACACATTTGAGCTACACGTTAGCAACACAAGCGAAAGCTCAGATGTGAGATGAGATTCAGTGACACTTTTTATCCAAATGATATCACAGACTACATTGTGATTCAGCACACATTCAATGACAATGTAGAAAACAAAGCACTTATCTTTATCATAGTAGTACACAAGTTTAAAAACTGTTAAAACTCTCACACACAAAATAACTTGAATATTTATTACTGTATTAATGCACTGGGTTTAAAAAATGAGACTGAGGATAAATAGACAAAGCACTTAGCTTTTTCTGCTTTATGTCAGCATAATTTAAAAAGACTAGCAAACGTGAAAAATTTCCCAACAGTGATAGAGGTACACAAAAAAAGAAAAACACAGTAATCAAAGATCCTCAGATGGCATTTAAATGCACTATGATGTATACTAAGCAGTAACCTCACATTTAGTTTGATGCTGTCCTCAACAGCAAAATTTAAAGCCAAATCTAAGCACAACCATAATATCATCACAAATACATCCTTCTAATAATAAAAAAATATTAATGTTTACTAAAAGTTTATGCAAATGTTATGTAGCTATAAAACAGTGTATGTTAGTTGTGAATGGACTGGAAGAATCTCACAAGTGTTAACGGCGGAGGGCATTCAGCCTCCACTTGTTGATACTTCTGAGGCCTGAGCACTGTTAAAATGATCACAGACAGTTTTTCTGGGATCAGATATTGACCAAGTCTCAACACCCCACCATTAAAAAGTCACCCAAGTGCCCCTTTTCTATGCACGTTTCCTTAAAATGGCTGTGGTATGTTTTCTTGACTGTACAAATTGTTCTAGTGTTGGCACTGATAGCTAGAAACAGTGAATTAATATAACGTAACACTCAACAGACCTAAGAAAAATCCAACTGGATGAGGCCTTGGAGATTGTTTTTAAAAACAGTGTGTCAGCATGCAGACAGGTCTGAAAAGGAGCTGCCCTGAGGGTGTCCTTGGTATCATTCTTCACCCAGACGATTCATGATGATACTTGCACAGGAACACAAATGATGTTCAACATAACAACAATAAACAAAACATGTAATATAGTACAGTTTGGCCTCACAATCTAAGAAGAAATAATTTATCATATTTATCATTCTCAACCTGGTAGTGAGGATCCCAGGAGTGTGACAATGGGGTAAAAACAACAAATGTATCCTCCTATAAACTTACTCTAACTTGTGCTTTTTCTTGTAAAATAGTAAATATGCTTAATTCTTTGACTAAAGTCAAGTGAAAGAATTAGTCATGAAACAACACAAGGACAAATTTCACCACACTGAACTGCAGCCTACAAAGGTTCTTCCTTTTTTTTTTAAAGAAATCATCCCTAACAGGTTGAGAACTACTGCTCATTTTTGAAGAGACCACTGTGTAAAATCTAAGTTAATTAACTTGTTAAAAAGTGGAATGTGCTGAAGGTTTAGCTTTTATGCCAGGTAAGACACTGACAATCTGTGATCATGCAATAGCACCACTGTTGTTTTTTATGAGGTCACTTCCTGTCAGTTGGTCTCTCACTTCCTTCTTCTGCCACAGTATTTACCCTGACAGCCAGCACCTAAATACCAAAACAGGAAAATTATATTTCACTTAAATCACAAAATTCAGATGTGTGAGTAAAAATGACACTGTAAAACATGGTATGCTTGTTTAACACAAAAATATAAGTGATTAATTTAAGATGTCAAGTTCAGTCAACAAAAGTGTTGTTACTAATAAGCACTATCTCAGTAGAGTATTTTTGTCTTTACCACACAGCCACATAGTTCCTGTATTTGTGGTTATAGGACTGTGACATTTCTTAACATGCCATTTCTGTGAAAAACATTTTTCACCAGAATTTATTCAGAGAACAGGGTGGTAAATTATAAAATTTTTACCATGTGGTTGTTCTTTAAACAAGAAGGATCATCCCTTATACAGTGCAACCAGGAAATTGTGCTAATGTGCTGTTCACTCTTTAACTTAATCTGATTAGCTTAGTCAGTGCTCCACAGAACAGTAATTTAACAAATTAAAAAGGCTAACAACCGAGGTCAGTAAAACTCATGATTAAGAGCGCTTAAATTGGTTGATAATAACCAGGATTTTTAAATTAAATTGACTAGATTTCTAGGACAATGCGTGGATATGTCTTACTATAAAACAATCAAATGTGCATGATATTTACCTCTGTAGCCTCCAGCTCCCAGTATGGCTTGCATGGCTGCATATTTGGCTGCCTTCTGTGCTTTTGCTAAAGGACATAAAAAGTAAAAATGAATCATGTTCTGCAGATATACTGACTCTAAAGCTCTCTACAGCAAGACTCAGTGCTAGAGAGAATAACACGTGCACTTCTTAATTTTTTCAAAAACAAATTTCAAAACATCATTGTGTGTGAAAGTATATTTATGTATGAACATGAACATTTCTGTATTAAGAGACTGAAGCTAAATAGAGAATATATCAGAGGACACAGTGAGTTCCTTACATTTTTGTCCGGCTCCAGTATATCCTAAAGAGCAATAACAGGAGAGAAGAAGTCAAAATAAACAAAAGATAACCTTTACTAAGTCTCATATGTTGAGTTTGTTATCTGTTATCACCATTTAAGTCCTGACATTTACTGCTCATCATTGTAAAACTGCTGAGAGTCAAAAATAATGTGTGGCATCTATCTTACCTCCGCCAGCTACCCCACTATAGCCAGGGCCAACTCCCCCTGCTGGAAAAATGAATACATTACATCCTGCATCACTTTTCACAATGCACCTATCTGTTAAACTGGTTTGACTAGCTGGCAGATAGGGTATTTACTATGCAGAAATCTGAATTTCGCAATTGCATTTGTTTTCAAATCACAAAATGCAAATATTCATACATTTACATTATTGTTCTGTATTGTATCAGTGCTCCAGATTACTGACCTGGTAGGCCGCCAACTCCACCTCCTACTCCCTGGCCTGTTCCTGCACCTCCTGAACAGCAAGTAAGAATAAAAGTGTAAAATAATGTGTCTAGCAGTTAAAATACCTTGAAGAATACCATGACACCCAGTACTTATTGAACTAGAGACAATTTTAGATTTATATTACACATACTTGTATTACACTTTTACACAGACAACATCAACTACATTGGAGAAGAATATGGAGTTGTGCTTGTGTGAGAGCCGCTCTGCCACACATAAAATAAACTTTTAGTTACTGTTTTCAATTTTAAATGGGGAACACACCTGGGCCTCCAATGATACCGCCTGTTCCTGCACCAGGAAGCACTCCCACTCCACCACCTGATGAGTTTGGTTGAAGCAAAGTAGATACATTCACAAGTGGCAAGTAAAGAGTAAGCATCTCAGTAAGTTAATAATCTTAGCACAGAGTAAATAAAAAATCAAAGCAAAAAATGCTTGTGATGGATGTTTGTAAATTCTCAACAACTAGCCCAAGTTTTTTATAATAGTAACTCACCTGGGCCTCCAATAATTCCGCCTGTTCCTGCACCAGGAAGCACTCCTACTCCACCACCTGATGAACATATGTGGAGTTAAAGTAAGTTAGATCAAATGCTTGCAGTCCAGTTTTGTAGTGATGACAAGACTTGAAATTTAAACTTGTTCATTATGTAGTGTTGGATAGAAATGTCACATATTTTATAATTTTGCTCTTAATGAAAATATTAAATATCATATTGTTATATTTACATTAGCCGAATTGTTGATATCGATAGATGTAAAATCTCAACAAGTCCACATTTTTATTTTAGAGACTAACCTGGGCCCCCAATGATACCGCCTGTTCCTGCGCCAGGAAGCACTCCTACTCCACCACCTGATAACAATAGATAAAGTCTAGGTAAGTATCTCAGAAATTTAGCTATCTTAGCACAGAGTAAAAGGGAAAAATAAAGCAACAAATGCTTACAGTCCATTTTTTGAGATAAGGTCTTAAATTTAAACTTGTTTAATATACAGTATAATGATATTACATATAATTAAATGTCACATTTTTTAATTTTATTTTTTTATTTATTATACGTCATTTCCTTCAGGAGGCCTACACTGTCCTTTACACTGGCCAAATACTTTGGATAGATAAGTGTGAATTCTCAGAAACTTGTCAAAGTTCTTGATTATTGTATTAATAATATGGATGAAATTAATTTAATAAGAGAACTTTCTGTTAATGCAGTTTATGTCAAAGAGCATCAGGGAGGCTCTAAACTACATTGAGAATCTTAACAACTGTGGCCATTAAAAGTACCTTGGGACTCACTTTCCCTTGCTCAATTTGATCAACAAACCAGACATAAAACATTTTTCTCTGTAAGACTATCAAATCATATAATAAGATTTTTTTCAGGACTATCTTTTCATAAAACAGCTGTGCAAACAGTAAGGCCTTGTTGGTAACAATTACTTAAAAACATTACATATATTTGAAAAAGTATGGACAATATTCAGTTACAATGAGAGCATATATCAGTAATTGTAAGAGCCTTAAATGAAATAAATGCATCCCCACAGAATTTTACCTGGTCTGTAGCCTGTTCCACCCAAGGAGGAGCCGTAACCTGATTTAGGAGGCTTCCTTGCCCCTAGTGCTTGACCACCTGGTCCATATCCTCCTACACCACCAGGTCTGAGGCCCCCAGGCCCAACTCCAGCACCTCCTGGGCCAAAACCACCAGGTCCAGCACCTCCTGGTCCATAACCACCAGGTCCAACACCTCCTGGGCCAAAACCACCAGGTCCAGCACCTCCTGGGCCATAGCCACCTGGTCCAGCACCTCCTGGGCCGTAACCACCAGGTCCAGCACCTCCTGGGCCATAACCACCAGGTCCAACACCTCCTGGTCCATAGCCACCAGGACCACCTCCTGTGCCTCCTCCTAATACTCCTGCTGGAAAACAGATGTAAATTTTTAAGCACAATGTATATACCACCTAAATGTATTTAAGATTTGTACCATTTCTAATCCTAACCAAGTACTTACCTGATCCATACCCAGCTCCTCCATGACCAGGAAATTAAGGGAAGGAAGAGAGTACAGTCAAACAGTATTCTGCTAACAATAATCCAAAAGGCATCTCCATCAGTACTATCAGTATTTGAAAATCATCTGCCTTAAAGTTTAACTTGTATGAAGATTGTTTACCAGATTTAGATGGTTTTCTTTTTCCTAATGCTTGGCCCCCTGGTCCAATGCCTCCAATTCCTGTGCCAGCACCACCTGGTCTAACTCCTCCTATTCCAGTGCCAGCACCACCTGGTCCAAAGCCTCCTACTCCTGTGCCAGCACCACCTGGTCCAAAGCCTCCTATTCCAGTGCCAGCACCACCTGGTCCGACGCCTCCTATTCCTGTGCCAGCGCCACCTGGTCTGATGCCTCCTATTCCAGTGCCAGCACCACCTGGTCCGACGCCTCCTATTCCTGTGCCAGCACCACCTGGTCCAAATCCTCCTGTTCCTGTGCCAACACCGCCTGGTCCAAAGCCACCAGGTCTAGTTCCGACCCCACCTGGTCCTGGTTGGAGAAGAGTTGGAGAAGATGTGCATTAAGGCAGGACACCACACTAAAGGTCACTCCTTCATACAACAGAGACCAATAAAGGAATTTTGTTTCATGGAGACATAGGGCCCTATCGTACACTTTGCGCCGTGCGCCAGTGGCGCATTGGGCGTGGAAACTTAAAAATTAATTCAGGGGAGGT
>JAPZDZ010000006.1:14024524-14034600 GCA_029783805.1 Acanthurus tennentii | reverse complement strand
AAGGATACAACTCTCATAGTATTCAAAAGGACACTATATGAGGCTGATGCTTTCATATATTGTTCCATTTTGAGACTGTACTATGTTCCAAATACTGATTGCGTTGTAATATACCTAAGTCACAAGCTTGTGTTCTGTTTGCGTCCTGTTGTCTTACAGGGGAACCCATGGTGGCTGGAGAGGCAGGTGTATGGGACAATTACAGTGTTAAGAAACAGCTTCTCCATTCATGGTGAGGTTATGTCTATCCGAACTGTACACAACCAAGTAAACATTTAATTTTATTCTCATGCATTATTTAATTAATCTCTTTTCCATTACAGCACAGTGATTGCCAGCAACATCTTGTTGGTGGATGAGATCATGCGAGCTGGAATGTCTTCTCTCAAAGGTTAAAGGTCACCTGAAGAAGCTGCCGCTTCTAATCATACTCACAGGGATAGTTGTTTACCTAATGGTTCAGTCAACGTTTTCCCGATCTCGGAACTCTGAAGCACCCCAATCTGATGGGCAGCCCGCTGCAAACACGACGGCACCCACAGTGTCTGCCAGAAACATTTGTTATGCTAGTCATGTTTTTTTCATGGATTTGTCAATGACCCCCTCTGATTGGTTTATTTATGAGATTTTGTTAAAAGCACTGACCTCTGCCACTCAGTTTCGTTTCTACCATTAAAAGTTTTCTTGGCTCTTGAAAGATTTTGTTGTGTTTTGTCTTTGCTTGCAAAAGTCCATGAATGTTATGAAACACATGAGGACAAAACTGTTCAAACAGTAACACAGCTGAAATTGACTGAAATTTGTAACTATTTGTACCTTTTTTTTAAGGTACCTGAACTTAAGCATTTCCGTCTAATAATAATATAATACTAATAATACTATTCAAAATAAAATCTTAAATCTAAGCTGAATTGACTTGATGACGATCTTACACAAAAATCATCAAAGGATGTAAATTATTGCTTTAACTTCAGTACAAAAAACATTTTTCAGTCACTAAGCCACATCTTTCATTTTTAAAGTTTTTTTGGGCTAAAGGCTTGAATTACTAATTCTTCTATTGCACCTAACAGAGATCCAAGCTCAACACCTTGAACTAAAGCTCTTTGCAAAAAACTATCTGATGATTATGTTGCATAAACAAAAAAGGAGGATTTCTAAGAATAGAAGTTTTTACGTTGTTAAGGTGTGTACTTTGACAGATTGTGACTGCAGCCTCATATATTGCTGACAAAAATTGCCTTATTCGTCATTTGTCTTTTTAAATAGGTGAAATAATTTAAGATTGACTCTGGCGATACATCATAAAAAGAAACAACATTGAAATATTTAAAAAATACATATGTATTGAAACTAACTTGTACTAAACTCGTTAACACGGGAAAACCATCAAGACTAAAGCGGAACCTTTTATTTTACACGGAACTTGTTTGTCCCTGAACCTACTTCCCTTGCGACGGAGAAATCCGTCCGACAGAGAAACGTCAAAAATGTTACCTTTGGGTCGAAGTTTTAGAAGTTTTATAGATAGTTAACACTTAGACTTGTATTGATATTTGTTAGTTTTGTATTGTTGCGGGTTAGCTAACATTAGCTCGTTAAAAATGAACGCTCCTGTTTTGTGCTTCATATCTGCTGTGTGTTTAATGACAGCGGCGGGTAAGAAATTACACCTTTCATTATGTGAATACAACGTCAGCAGAACATGAATTAAATGAACATTGAGTCAGCCTGATTGAAACACGTTTCTTCCCGACACACAGCAGCAGATGAGATGCTGAATATTCCAGGGGGAAAGATGTTGATGGGAACCAGTGCAGCTGATGGGAGAGATGGAGAATCTCCCACAAAAGAGGTGGAAGTGCAGCCTTTTAAAATAGACAAATACCCTGTCACAAATGCTGAATTCAGGTAATACATTTCAAACCCTGGTATTTAAATGTTTAAGGTTTGATTTAAAATGCAATAATAAAGCGTCTGTTTTGGCTTTCACTGACAGAGACTTTGTGAGAGCACAAAAGTACAAAACTGAGGCTGAGAAGTTTGGTTGGAGTTTTGTGTTTCAAGATTTTGTATCAGAAGAGCTGAAGAGCAAAGTCACACAGAGGATTGAGGTATGTGAAATTTTAGTTTTGAAAAATTTAATAAGAACAATTTATTAATTGCTAGTCTGATATCAGCTACTGACCATGAATGAATGCTGAAAATAAGTTTTCAAGAAAAGAAAGACAATTTTTCTCTGTTTATGTCTTGTCAGATGTACATATTTGCCGCTTTTCCAATTTTTAAACTTACAAAAAGTAATTAAACACATTTCCTTGAGTACTGTAGTCCAGGCACTAGTTCTCCACTTGAGAGTTTTCATCTTATATTACTTATATTATTTTATTACTTGTGACTAGTTACCTGCAGGTTAAGATTTACACAAAGTATTATGAACAAATATAATATGATGTATTAATATAGATTAAGCTGCCTAGTAAAATATGAAATATTTTTCATTTCTCATCTTTTCATTCAGTCTGCTCCTTGGTGGTTGCCTATAGAGCGAGTGTTTTGGAGACAGGTAAGGTTTTCTTATGCATCTTCAAGCATTTCAACCTCATTGCCTTTTAGTTTGCTGACTCTCCATTGCTTAGCCTGCAGGACCTGGTTCAGGCATTCGGGAGCGTCTGAGCTTCCCGGTTGTTCAGGTTAGCTGGAATGATGCTCAGGCCTTCTGCCAGTGGAAGAACAAGAGACTGCCTACTGAGGAGGAGTGGGAGTGGGCTGCACGTGGGGGGCTGCAAGGTACCCAGTTTATACACTGAAAGCATGGAACATATATCTTATGTGTCACAATTATGAAGGAGGTTTTCCCTTTCTGAAATTTTTTTTGTTTCCACTCTTGACTGACAAGAACTGTTTATTAATTAACATCAGTGTCATCAATCAGTAACATCAGTTCCACTCATTCTTCTCCATGAGGGGAGCAGCTCTTCAAAAAATTTTAGTGTCCATGGAGAGGTTTAATATTCCTCTCGAAGTTTAGTTAAGTTGATCTTTGGATACTCAAGACAAGTGTCTTCATGCCTCAAAGAGGGCAAGCTGGTTTTCATGACCTCCTTGCTCAATTATTGGTAAATAACTAATTATTTGCTGCCCTCTTATCCTTTTACTGCCTCTTATGTTTCAGGTCGCAGTTATCCATGGGGAAACAAGTTCCAGGCCAACAGAAGCAACTTGTGGCAGGTTAGCCTACACCAATAGTGCATACTGGAGTACTATTAGCAGTTTATTGTCATCATACAGACACACAGATATTTTTTGTTAACTCACACTGATATGATTGTTTTTGACAAATTTCTAGATAATTACTCTACATTTATAGGATAAATGTAAAATGTGAGTGATAAACTGACTGGGTTTTGTACGATCCAATTAATAATGTGTTTAGCATAAAATTACTCCTCAGATAGGCAAACAGACGTGTCTTCACATTAAAAAGTGTGTTCACAAGGTGAATAAAACATGCTTTGTAATATCTGTTTTGTGTTTTTTTTCTGTATGTTTTAGGGATCATTTCCTGATAAAGACACTGCAGAGGATGGGTACCATGGCATCTCACCTGTCACAGCATTTCCTCCCCAAAACAATTATGGTAGCTATGCCTAAATTAATGAGATGATATAATAATTGAAAGCAGTAAAAAGAAAAAGATATTACAGATATATTGAAACCTGTATGAGGTGCTCTGCTGTGATTACTCCTTTTTCTCCCACTGCAAGGTCAAAGAAACTTTGTGAAATATTGCAAATGTTACTTATGACTGTGTGTCTCTTAATATTAATATACAATTTTGTAATTCTTCTTGCAGGACTCTATGACATGATGGGAAACACATGGGAATGGACATCTACACCTTTTCCAGCAGCACAACCAATGTATGTGCTGCGTGGTGCCTCCTGGATCGACACAGTAGATGGTTCAGCCAATCATAAGGCACGAATCACTACCAGGTGAGTCAAAAAAAAATATATACTGTATTTTCAGAGTCTGAGGTCTCAACAACAGTAAGCAGTCCTGTCTGACTGATGGTTCTGGATTTATGTCCCGCAGGATGGGAAACACTCCTGACTCTGCCTCTGATAACCTGGGATTCAGATGTGCAGCCAGCGATGGCCGTAAACAAGGGAAGAAAAAAGACAAAACTGAGCTTTAGCCAACAACAGGAAATCAAACATATTTCAAGTCCAGTCTGTAGGATTTAGTGGCATCTAGTGGTGACTTTGCAGATTGCACAGGGCTGAATATCCATCTGCTTATTCCATCACTCATTCATGCAAGTAGGAGAACCTATGGTGGCCACAATACTCAGCAAAAACACAAAAGCCCCTCTTTAGAGCAAATGCTCGGTTTGTGGGCTACTTTAGAACATGACAGCAACATGGCAGACTGTAGAAGAAAACTTTCTCCCTCTATGGTTATTAAAGACTTATTCCAATGTAATAAAAAACACAGAGATTCTTATATCCAGGTGGATAAGCACTATTGAAAACATACTTATGAGTATTACATTGCATTTCAGACATCCTACAGATAGATCCCCCTAAATCCTACACACTGGACCTTTTGAAGTGAAGACAGTTATGTTCATTTAAACCAATGGTGACTCAGGTGTTTTAATAGATCTTAATGGACCAATTAAATATTAATAACTAACAAAGAATACAAGTGAATAATAATGGTGACATGAAGTGTCAAAACAAACTGCATTTCTCCTGTGGAGAACTTAAATGAATTTGATGAAGAATAAACACAAACAAATACCAAACAATAAGGAAATAAATCACTTTACAAAGAAACATGCTGTGTTGCTGTTTTTTGATAACATAGTGGTTCACACACTCGAACAATCTCGTCTTGTGTAGATAATTTTACAGGCCTGCCTGACTGAAGAGAACTGTTGCAGTGTTTTCTTGGATAAATAGGATACTCTTTCAGCACTGGTAGTCTTCCTTCTACATGCAGGGATCTTTCTTTTGCTGAGTGTTTTTATGTGACTGGAGAGTAAATTTGGTCCAATGGGTTAGTCACAGCCTCCTCTAATCCTCTCTTTGTCTTTTTGTTTACTTTCTCATCACAAGTTGCCAGCTAAGTGGTTGTTTGGACCTAATCTGTCAACCACCACAGATAAGAAGCTTTATTAAACCCCAGTTTTGTTTAAGTATAAAGTAGGCTAACTAAATGAAGACAAACCCTGTTTCTGCTCATAAGAAATGATGGAGCACCTCCGACCAGGTTACACAATCTAGTCGCAACATTCAACTGGAGTGGATTGGTTTTTAATTTATTATTGCCAAATATTTACTCAGGACATGATCAGAGTTGGCATTTGTGCTATTGAAACATTCATTAAGCGGTCAATGTTACAATTTTTAAATAGGCAGTTTGAAAATTTAACAGAAAGCTTTTAAAGATTCAGAATAATGCAAAATTACTATTTTACTTATTTTCTGTGATCATTTTTTTTCTGTAAGATAAGCTAACCTTAGATAACTAGCTGTTAGCTTTGCTTTTACACACACATATGAGTGTTATGTACTTAGTGTTAACTTTCTGCAAGAGCAAGTGTGTTTCCCACATTTTCATCAAGCAACTTTGAGTGCTAAAATCTGTTATAAAACAAGCAAGGAAAGTTTGTGTAGAAACTTTCCACAGGCAATGCTAAGTGCTTTATATAAAGATGTTTTAGACACGCAGCGCTCTAAAAATAAATAGGATTCTAAGAGTGAAAAAAAGATAAAAGCTAATCAGAAATATGACAGATTAAATAGAATTAGCAGAAAATTCCTTCCTTCTTCCTGCAACACTTTGCAGCAAGGTGCTTTTTTCTGAAACACTGAAAGCAAAAGTAGGACTTAGTCACTCTAGTCATTACTCTCAGCCCATTGCCAGGATTTCTGTTTGAAGAAAAAAAACACCTCACTGTTGCAAAGAAAACCTCCTACATACTCTAATTAAGTTTGACCCAATTAGAATAAAAAGTAAATACGTGGAGGTCACAACAGAGAAAAGGTTTACTATCGGCAGCTTTACTCTGAGGACCGTGTGCACCTGCCTGAATGGTATCGTAACAGGCTGTGACCTACTTTTCTCCAAGAGCATGCGAAGTGTGCAGTACATTAGGTGGCGTGCATAGCTTAAATTGGGACACCAATTAGTAAAAATACAAACTAAGCCACATCCTCCTGCCTCTTCTAGGCAAATTAGGTCTCTAATTAAAGGTAGTTAACTAGAAACAAGTTTTTTCAATTGTTAGTGAAATATCTGGTAAGTCGAGTGTAATTATGTGATTTTGCTCTTTGACGGTCAACCTTCAAATATACTCACACTGACCTGAAAACAATTGCTTAAAGGCTCTTCTAGCGCTCCCTGCAACACAAAGATTTAACCAAGTGTTTAGTAATGAAAAAAAGGATGTTGATGTGTCACTGACTCATCTTTGCACATACATGTGGGAGTTTGTCTCCAAAAATTACCCTCTCACTGACTTAATCTGGGTTTTTCCCTAAAGCAGTTTATATCCAAAAATGAATCGGTGACTAGATTATTGTCTGTGGTTTTGGCTTTGTAGGAGGTATTTTGACCAAGTAAGGTAATTTTATTTTTAAACTCTACTTAGGTAACAATTCAATGACTACTTTAATTTTATGAGACTTAATACTTCAACTCCACTTTATTTAAAAGGCAGCTGTACTTTTATTGTACCACTGCCTTGGTTTGACAGCTTTAGTTGCTTTTCATATTTCATTTTTTCATATGCTTCCTTTCTTGTGAAAACCACCTTTCTCATAGTTTATTATTGTAATTGTAGTAGGTGTTAATATGTAACAGTAAAACACTGACAGGGGCCATCTTTTCTGCATAATGAGTAGTTTTATTTTAGATACTTTGCTTACTTCATTGACATACTTTCACCTAAGTAAAGTTTCAAATGTAGAATTTTTACTTTAAGGGGAGTATTTTCACACTGTGCCAGTAATACTTTTAGAAAGGAAAGGAAAGAAAACTTTTCCCATCATTTGAAATTGAACTTCTTTTGACACTGACTGTAACTTATGTTTGTTTTCTTTGACTGCCAACATGGCTCTACCCGAGCAGTTTAAATTAGGTATCATGCGTCAAGCCTCAATAATCTGATTGTGCCAAAAGAAGAAAAAGCCCTCCTCCCTTTGTTCCCCTGCAGCTGTGGTATGTTTGCACGTCGTGTGTTTGTGTAGCGACAGAAGAGAAGGAGGAAGAGAACCCAGACGTGCCACATGAAGGCATATTCTCCAGTGACATCACATCATGTCATGTCACGCCGCTCCAGGGGACGCACACAGCTCAGGAAAAACCAGTTTGGAGACATTCTGTTTGTCATCCTCCCTCCTCCTTGCCTCGCGGTCTTACTCTTGCTCAACCTTTATACTGTAGTTGACAGTCAGCTCTCTTCAGGCTGTTGAAATAATTCTACTTCTGCCTGCGACTTCTACAAGCTGAACATGGACTACTCTCAGTCCTTCTCCGTGCTCAACGAGAAGCTGAGACCTCGAATCACCACCAGCCCACAGCTCTACTCGTCTCTGAACAAGCTGGAGGACAGACAGTGGGGATCACTCAGGAGCTCTTCTTCATCTTATAGACCTACAGTTCTGCCAGCACAACTACAACCAAAAGTCTCTGTGACTGTAACGGAACCTGAAGATGCAGAGGAACCCGAGGACGATACAGAGCAGGAGGATTTAGTCTCTGAGGATTTAGAAGAAGGACAATGTGCTGATCCTTCACCCTTTGATAACTCATGCCTCATTTCTGAGCTAAATTTAAAAGATGTTGGTGAGGAGGAGCTGAGCGACAAGGATAGCAACACCTCAACAAGCCAGGAGAAAGACGCTCAAGGTGAGCAAAACTCAAAAGGGAAAGATGATTCCTCACCATCAGCAGCCAGTGAAGGTGGGAGCCCTTTTCAGAGGAGCTACGTTGATGGGACTTTACCAGACCTGATCAGGAGTGGCAGGCCACTCGGCAGACGTCGAACACTGGGACATGTCTCTGACACGGTAGGATTAAAGTTCTTATAAGTCTTGTGTTTACAATGCGAGAGATTGCTGGGGACTCTTTTTTTATAGTGTATGAGTTTGTCTGTTATGTCACAAATAGGCTTCATCAAACAATAAAACCTGTTATACAGGGAGGAGACAGGCCTAACTGTTCAGTAGACCAAACATTTAAAAAAAAAAAGCACAAAATGAAAGATAGAACTTTGTTTTCAGAGCTCAGAGAATCATGTCCCTTACCTTTAATATGTTTAAAAAGAGTGTGAGAGCAGTAAAACTCTCTTTGCTTGGTAAACAACTAGATTTTATTAGAGAACTCTTTATCACATGATGAGTTTAAAAATGGAAGCTGTTTGAACACAATGCTTTATATTAATAGCTGTTATTATTCAGGCTATTACTGTTTGCTTGGTGAGTGTGTTTCTATGAATCAGTTGATTTGTGGATGTTTGTAGTGTTAGTAAGTGCTGAATACCAAACATCTCAGCCGGTACAACTGGCTCTCTTGTCTACAGTTTCACTCAGGAATCTAGATAAGCACTCTCTGTTTACTTTGTGTAAAAAATGTCATGAGGTAGTACTTTCTGTGTGTGGGCCTGCACTTACCTACACAGCAAGAGGTGTTTGATACTGATACAATTTTTTTTTTAAAGCTCAAAGAAGTGCGCAGAGAAGTGGAGCTGTCGCGGAGACGAAGCATCAAGCTCAAGGCCCAGGTGGACAAACTACAAGAGAGCAGAGAAGGACTGGGATGGAGCCAGCACAGAGAGGGGGTAAAGGTTACACACAGCAGCAGGACACAGTGTACCTCTATATAACTGTCTGCAGCATCATTATGATTTATTTTATGCTCATTTCTCTCCCAGGTGACAGAGGAGGTTCTGTCCATTCTGCGGCTGCTGCATCCGCTGACAGAACCAGAGTCCGGCCTGCCTGAATCCTCTCAGGGGGAAAACCAACTGGACGTTGCCCTGGCCCAGCTGAAGAATGTGGCTCGTAAACTGGCCATAAGTCAAACCAAACAGGTAAAGGAAATAAAGCTCAATCAAATAAGTACATTTCCTTATCACAGTCCTGCAATGTCAGATGTAGTGTATTTTAGTGGGCATGTTACCTGAAAGAATGTTCGCTTTGCAATTATTAGTGGTGAAAAAGAAAAGGTGGATAGTTTATTAAGTTGGCCAATTATTAACACGAGCAAATTATGAGTTTTAACCTCAGTTTCTATTTCTAATATGACTTCAGTTACTTTACACAAGAAGTAGGATCCACCATATTTCAAGATCTTTTAATGTGCAAATTATAAAAGACTCATCGGTAGCTTTTTGGCAGAGTAGCAAGGACTTTATATTGTTAACAAGGGAGCTAAATAGAAGAAGTCTTAAAAAAGTACTGAGCCCTGCACAATTATAGACACCCCTCCCCTGCTAATGACTCATCTTCATGGTTTCCTGGCAAACCATTGGGTGATGAAGCTCTGTTATGTGGTCCTACAAGTTAACGTTGGACAGTATCAGCAATCTGAACCTTTCACCGGTCTGGTATTTAGCTGTGGTTCAGGGAAAGTCACAAGGTGGGTGACTGGTGGCGGGGTTAGACCAGAATCTGGTTAAAGGCAGATAAGAAAGAGTGAAGTCAGTGTTAAAGTTAAAGGCTGATAATCACAAGAGAGACAAAACATAACCTCCCTCACCTGCTTGTTTATTCAAAAGATCGACTCTGGAAAAGGAGCAGAGGACAGTGCTATTCTCCAGCAGGCGCTGTGTGACAGAGATGAGGCCATAGAGAAGTGAGCACACACACACATGACGTGCACAGTCAAACTCTGTATAACAAATTAATCAAGATTTAAGGGGAAAAAAGGGAACCTAAAAGACGTTAATCTATTCTGAGGAATGCGTCATTCTTTCTGTTTCCGGTGTGTAGAAAGAAGGCGATGGAGGCCGAGCTGCTGCGCAGTAAAACAGAGATGATGTTGCTGAACAACCAGCTGCT
>JAPZDZ010000006.1:14013437-14024424 GCA_029783805.1 Acanthurus tennentii | reverse complement strand
AAATTTTAAATGCCCAAGAAGCCTAAAAGAAATAGGAAACAGAGTATACACACCCACCCATACACAAACAGACAAACACACAAAATCAGTTTAATCTACACGTGTCACTTTTAGAGTACAGAATGTGTTTGGCTGTAAAACACACAATAAAAATTCAAACATATAACATTCAGCACATGCAGAATGTGCTGCCAAACGATATCCTGCCACAGTGTTTTGGCCTCAGTCCCGTGCTTCATGTGGTGAGCGCCTGGCCCCCTGCAGCGTTTAACTGAAACTACACTGCACTTTGCAAGTGTTGTTTACTGGTGAGCGCAGCAGTTTCTGCTTCAACCGTACACTCTGTATCCAAACTGTATGGTTTCACACAAACTACAATAAAAAAATTTTGTGTTTGCATGTTTTAGTTTCTGGTGGTGTGGCAGGTATTTTGGTTTGTAAGTCTGTTTGTGTGTGTCATCACGGCAAAATGTGCTACAGGAGATACCCATTGTAGCAGGAACTACCACTGAAGTGGTTTTTTAGTACTTTGTGGTGAGATTCTGTCAACGTGATAGCATCACAACTGTGCAAGATGCAGTCATGAAATACACAGGTGTGTATTTTTAGATCAAAATGAGGGCTCCCTTTCTCTCGCAGAAAACCCAGCCTTTTCTTCCTTCCTTACAAAAAAACAGAAATACATCACCATCCCTCCCATCCTTCCATGATCAGTCTTTTATTCATAATAGTTTGTGTACAGTTTTTTGTTTACTAGTGGCTTTCAGTATATGTTGCACTAAGAGCAGCCTAAAAAAGAGACAACACTGTCAGGTTTTAAAAAGTGACTCTTTACTACATGTGTCTGTTAAAAGTTGTTATTTCTTTTAAAAGTTGGTGTTTGTTGTGTTCTGATGGTCTGTTTGTTTTCCTTTCCTCAGGAGGATGTTCAGCTGATCCTGAATCAGCAGCTGCAGAGTCAGCAGCAGGCAGAGCAGGCCCAGAAAAAGCCCACCCGCCTGGGCATCCTCAGGAGAAACAACAGACCACCCATTCAGCGGCCGTCCGGCATCTCCCTGTCTACACCGACCCCTCCAACGACCAACTCGAGCCAAATCTTCATCTCCAGATCTTCTGCTGCTCAGAGTCCCAAAACGTCTTCTTCTACCGGCACCCAACGCTGGAGGGACAAGCTAAGGAGGGGCAAGATCAGTCGTCATGAAGACCAGGATGCATCAGGGCAGGGTTCAGAGTGTGGCAAGGACGACGGCTTCCAGGTCGTGTCACTCGATTAAATCAGTGATAACTTTGCACTTTAAGTACTTTTATTCTGATGCACTATTCTGAAGTCCTCTCCAGTCAAAATTGGATTCTGCCTTTTGTCTCTTGAATGTTTGAGCTTCTCCTTGCAAAATAATGCGTGTACATAGTTTAACACTAGAGGGCTGTTTTCACGGTTATCTTTTGTGACATCGAGATGAGTTTTGAGCCTGTCGTGGCTCAAGGTGCAGCTTACATATTAAATATTACTTACACTGGTGCATACACACAGGGAGACACTCAGCAGTTACACATTTGAGATGGATAACTCACATAATCAAAGATTATAGACTTTTTTTAACAAACTTCAGAATATTTACTTTTTTGGAAAAAAAAATCTTATACAGATTATAATTCCAAGTTAAGTATTATTTATGTATTAAAACTTGTCTGGAGGGGATATTTACTGTTTTCTTGGGAAACACACTGTGGATCTTTGACTTATTTACTGTGTACATGAAATATAACTGTGATTATGAATGAGCCATGTAATTATTGCAGTTTCCATGTTGTAAATAAATGATACTCTTATGCACGAAGAACAACAATGTTGTGCTGGCTGCAGTTTGCTTCCTGTGACACTTTACACCTTTCATTAGCTGCACTTTTGCTTGTTACATTTTCAAGATCCAAAAGAAAAAAAAAAAGAATAAACTCTGTTGCAGATTTTTGCCATTTTATTGTATAATATTAGTTTGTACATTTTCAATAATATATATAATCCACTCCTATATTCATTTTGCACACATTTAAAATTTATATATGGCATTCTCTAGGGTAAGTGTCACCATTGTGGCAACATGTTGAACAAACTATGACGCAGTATATAGCACAGCAAAGTTACAATTGATGACGAGAGAAAAGGCATGCTTTCAGTGAAACAATATACAATCCTGAATGGAAGATTACAGTCTTCAAACGGCTTTTTCAGAATGATTGAATAGATTAACCTTTCTATATTGTTGACACTGAATTCCCCTTTGACATGTTCTTCTTCCACTGCAACACTACAGAAGCTGAAGCAGGGCATGCATTTAAATGTCCTCCCAGAAATCTATTCATATTGTGTAACACGAGAAATTTGCCCGGTGGTTGCGGAGGATGAGGTGCAGCTTCTCCAATAAATTAGAGAAATTTTTGAAAAAGAATAAAACGAGTTTCACTCTGGTAATTTACAGCCTTTTTAGACATCTGTATTCACATCAAACAAACATAAAACACTGATTGTAGTAAACATTGAGCGCCATGAAGGGTTATACCCTCATCTGTTAAGCTTCCTTGTAAGAAAATTCACATAGAACTGGCAACCCAGCTGCCAATTCAAAGTCTGCTAGTTATTAATATATAGAATAAAAGTTTTTCTTATATCAAGTTTTACAGAAATGGAAAAGGAGCTCTTGACAAAAGAGGCACATACAAATTTACAACACCCTGCTTATTCATACAGATGGCAGTTTCACTACTGTGGACTGAACTGTTCAAACCCATGATATCAACAGAAATGATATTACCACTAATACGATTAAATAACAACATACATTGCTTCAGTTTATATTTGTGAGAGACTCATATACAGCCTTGCACCTTAGTTGTAAAGTTAAGTGAGATACAGATAATAAATTGGTAAAACATGTTTCATCAAAACACTGATTGGACTGACCAAATACAAAGACACGACAACATTACCACGGCTTATTGTCAGACAGACACGAGGAGAGTATACGTGTATAATAACGAGCATATCCAGTTGTTACCTGAGATATTCAGGAAACAGATTGTGAATACTGCATTTGAGTGTTTCAGCTTGATTTTTCAGAGGATTATGTTGGCATAAAATACAACCAGCGCTCAAAATGACCTCAAGTTGTGACAGTGTAACCGACCTTTAAATCCTGATCTCTGACATACAGCAGATGCACAGAGGAGAGGACATGAGGAATAAACTGCTAAATCAAAATACTGAATGCATCGCTACTATTAACATTGAAATAGGCTCATACGACAAACTATCTGTACACAAAGTCTGTATTTCAGCGTCTTTGTAGAGCTCTAACCACCTTACACATGACACCAAACTCCCTTTTGCAAGGACACAATTTTTGCTTTTTGCTTTGCACAATCTTCACTTCTCTCCTAAAAGAGCTTCAAAGACATACAGCATTTGTTTCATTTCAGTGTTGACAAAGCTTACATATCCAACTATCTTACTGCTGGTCCACTGAAGCAGTTATAGATTGTACTCGGCCTAAAGCCACTTTGCTGTTAAACTGGCATAAATGTTTGAACATTAAGAAAGCATTGTGCAAATGAGAGTTTCTTTGGGTTAGTAAATCACCTCCAAAACAGCCCCATTATGTTACACTGGAGTTATTTCTGTTGCTTTTTTTCTACTTTATGATCTAAAAATCAACGAAAACTCATGGAGAAACCAAGCAAACCTAGCAGCACTACCTGTCTGGGGGAAAAAGTTCACCTACAAGGACTACACTGCACTAAGCTTGTTTGAAGGAAACAACAGACTGCTGAAAATGTATGAGTTTGGTCCAGTGTTTGCACCTATTTGCATCATTAATGACTCCACTTGCTCTTGCTAAAGCTGCTGAATTCTAACTTTCATTGTCAGCCAGGGGGCGCTCGGAGGCGCTTAGCATAAAAAGAGTTCTGGGGTAAAACGGCAGGAGGCAGCTAGGACTGAAGGAAGGAGCTGATGGAGCTGATGAAATCTAAGGGTTTATCTGCATGGATCCAGTGGCTCGCGTCTGGGATGTACTGGATGTCAGCGTAAGGAAACAGCCTCTGGATTTCTGGGTAGTCTTCAGAGCTGGATCAGGAGTGAAGACAGAGAGAGAGGGAGAAGAGAGAATGTTGGGTAAAACTGTGATGATTTTAATTTGCATAATTATTTTTAGATAAGCAATATAAATCCTCTTAAGCTAGAAACACTTTAATATGTTGCATTTTGAGTATGTATTCTATGTTTACATATATGTCTTTTAAACAATAACAAGTCTGTGTCTGTGGTGTTTTATACCTAATATAAGCAGAACTGGCTCCACCTAAAAACAGAGTAGGTCCCTCATAGCTGTTTTCAAAGTTGGGGAAGCTCATGATACTTTCAAGGTGCGCGGAGATGGCCTCCAAATTGACCCTCCAGGCATAGTGGCCGTTCTGCTCCACCAGGTTAGTCAGCAGGAACTGGCGCACCGAGCGCTCCTATGGGAGCAAAGGACAGTTCATAACCAGACTGATTTAAAAACTAAGCAACATTTAGGCTTGTTTTAGGTAATGTTTTACACAAGTTTCAAACGATAGCAATTCTGGTACTGCACTGGCTCATGTGTTTGACCAAATGACTAACAAGAAAAATGTACCCTTAAGTAAGAACAAATCACTGTACAGTCACAATGCAAGGTCTTTCTGGGAGAGTTTTCTAAAGTAAGAGCTTTAAAAGTCCCTCAAAACTACACTAATTCTGTGTTTTCTTCTCTTTGAACTATAAAAATATTCCTAAGGTAACACAATGCCTATAATGTCAATTTTGCATTCACAATTTTCTTCTTCTGCCCCTCAGTGACTCAAAAATAAGTAATCACTGGTTTCAATATCAAATACAGGACACAACAAGAACAAATAACCTCCTGGCCAACTAACATTACAGGTTAAACTGACTTAATAAAGCAGACATTCTCAAACTGTGAAATCAAAAGAAGTCCTGACCTTCACCAAACTGCGCAGCTGATCCTCGGCCATCCGCCTGGCCGTGGAACGTGGGATGTCACTGGAGATCTTCACCTCCTGCATGGCCTGGATGTAATAGCGGAAGTTGGTGCGTGTTGTTGTCTGGGCTGGACTGATGTCCACCACCACCAACCTCTCTACTAAACCAGGCTGAACAAAGAGACAGAGGGGTTGAGGTAAACAGACAGTAGAAGAGATGTCACTGAAGACAAAATGGAAACATGAAATTAAGGCAAGTCATGAGGACCAGAGGAGGATTATTAGGTTCAATGACGACAGTAACGAACAGTGAGAAAGGTCAGGTGACTTCCAGTGTGAGGACTGTAACATGACAATAAACTCGCAGTGACAGATCTTGGTTGCTGACCTGCGTCAGGGCAGTTGCCATAGCCGTCTTCCCTCCCATGCTGTGGCCAATGAGGACGCACTTCTCGATGCGAAGCTGGCTGAGGAGGTGTTTCAAATCCTCCGTCATCGCTTCATAGGTCAGCACTGGGCTGTGAGGGCTGTTGCCATGGTTACGGGCATCTACAGTCAGCACCTAACTGGACAAAGGACAGTTAGGACACTTGGAATGGGGGGAAAGAGGCAACAGAGTGGACACACAAAAAAACTTTTGGCCCCAGCTCAGGCAAGTGACAGCAAGTACAAAGGCTGTATTGTGCAAATGTGGTGATGAATTTCTTCAAGCAAACCAAAGATTAGATTATCTGTCGGTATTTATTACAACAGTACACACTGCTGAAGAGTTGTATCAAATGACTGGCAGCACACTGGCTGATTGTACGTTCCCATGCCCTTTTTTGAATGGGGGTCAGTGTCAGGCTGCTGAGAAGAAAACTCTGATGCATAAAGATGACTTGTTTTTGATGTAACAACAGACAGGTGTGATGTCTTCACCACTGCATTACCTTTCGGCCTGTGCGCTGCACCAAGGACTTTGCTATTGAGTGGAAGTTAGATTTGCTGCCAAAAAGGCCATGGAGAAACACCAGGGGAGTGCTCTCCCCCTTCCCATCGAAGACATCATAGGTCAAGTTGACTGGGCTAGGACAAAAAGTGATTGATCAGTTAGAATCTCCCAGGTAACGTTGTACGGTGCGGTGTGGTGAGATATATGCAGCAATAAATTTAAGTAACAAATCTCTGCACACAAATGAAACTCTCAGGGAACCAAAAATATTACTGAATCACTTCAGCTCAGCGAAATAGAGGTTGCCAGAAAAATTGTTTTTGTTTTAACATGCTTGCACAACATTGAGGAAAAAATACAGATAATTATGAACATTTTTTTTAAAAATATATTTAAGTGATTTTTTCAGGAAAACACATTTTTCTTACACTGTTTTGCATGCATGTACTTGTAAAGGAGCTTTAATTTAACTGTTATTGTAAATATTTAAGCTCATTAACACTGCAGATGCCAGTGTAATAGTGTGCAGGTTTTGTGGATCAACTGATTAATCAACTAATCTTTACAGTAATAAACCCCATCGTTTACAATGTGTTGTACTGCACTACAGATGTATCTAATATTCCTTTGTTCTTGTGTTACTCCTCACATATTCCGAATCGGTTGCTAATATATGCAACCCTATCCCTATCATTTCTATCATAAGCATTCAATTGCCTGCTTATTAGGTGCACCGAGCTAATGCAGTCTGCTACAATAGTCCTGCAATGAATACTAGCTCATACCGAGAGATGCCTCTAATAATGGGTCTACCCCCGATAAAAATGGGGTCGACATAGTATTAAGACACACCCCTCAATATATGCGCAGTACAGCTATAAATTAAAACAAATAATCTCAAAACCAATCAAAAAATGACAGTGTAAAATTCATGGAGGTAGGATTTATAACGCCAGCGTTGCAGTAGACAAGCATAATTTATGCTATGCTTAGCTAACATACATGTTACTCAGCGTGCATGTTGTGTAACATATTATAGTTGAATTAAATATGCAGGGCAACCCTGATAGCTTTAATCAGATACATTACCGAATAAGAATAACATGAAGCAGGACATAGTCATACCTAAAATCTATGTTTTTTATCTGTGATGATAGCTCTACTGCACGTTAACCCTCTTGCTAACTAGACCCCTGAATGTCATTTAATCAAACTATGTAAAGTTAACGGTTAATAAAGATGCCAAGACACGGTGACTTATTCCAACGGTTGGGAAACTGACTGCTTTAAAAGAGAAGTGATGTGTTTGTCATATTCCCCTATAAGTACCACAAAAAAGCAAAGCTGATGGTGACAGAGGGCAACAGTTAGCCGGGGAGCTAGCCGATATACCTGGATGAGCAGGCTGTCCGGACCATGGGAGCCACCCCGCACACATCCTGCTGTCCTGGGAATAAACGACACGACGGCCGTACGCTAAGCAGACCTCTCTGGATCAGGCGATACAAAGCACTCATGGCAGCATATGCTCCGTTACCGGGCGGTCGAAAAACAGCATGTGCGTATAAAAACGGCTACAGTGACGGCAGAGAGTCTTTGAGTTGTGCACGCACACCGCCCGGAGGTCGAGATTGAAGGGAACCTGTCAACAGCTGATGGTGCGTCATGACGTAACTTTGGTACGCACAAGAGTCATGGGTGTTTCGTTTCCAGTGTTTGGTCTTTCAGGCACAGTAAACCGAACTACTCTCTGTGGAGCGTTGCTGTCTCACTCATTTGGGACAATTTTAACCGATAAGAAAATTAACAAAGAGCATATTTATCACTGTTTGATAAAATATTAAAATTTGTGATAATGTTAAAGTTAAGCCGTCCCGATTCTTTGCTTGGTGCTGACAGAAAACAATGATAGGCTTGTGTCTACTTGCATTGAAATCTGTCTGTACTGTACATCAATGCACAGTTCAGCATGATTCGGGTGGGAAAAACTTTGTTTTTTGTGTTGAGTACATGCACTTTGCATTTTAATTGGGGGAGAGGAAAAAAGCATATGTACGTAAAAATACACGTTACTTAGTTGAGCCACTAGGTGGCGCCACAATTCCAAAATGTGTGCTACACTTCCCATCAAAAAGAATGTTGTACGTTACTGCGAAGAGCTATTGAGTGAGAGCAGATTATATGAATAATTAGGTCAGCCGTTGTTTTGTAGGGACACTTGTAGAAGCCAAATTGAAACTAAGAATTGTTTTGTTTGGTTAATGCCTCAGCACTAGGCTGCACTGTTACCTCAACATCATGTCTCTCTTCTACTGCTACATTTTCTATGTCACTTTTCTGTCTACATTTTTTCACAGGCTTTTGTCAAACAGTGGTCCTTCTCGTGATGTGTTCTTTAACAAGTGGAGATGCTGGTCAATATCAAGTATAATTCTGATAACTTTCATTAGCATGGATTTCCAGTTTCTTATTCTACAACTCATGTCATATTATTATTATACTTGCAGATTCAGATGTATGAATTATTTGTTAGTTATCACTTCTGAAATTTTACACATCTACTCATAACACATTCATATGTAATCTAATTTTTACAACATTGTACTGAATCTGAACCTTCTTAAATTTTACGGGCACAATAATCCCAGGAGTTTATTAAGATATTACTGTTTACTGTATCACCTTTCTCTCTCTCTCTCTCTCTCTCACTCTCTCTCTCTCTCTGCATCATTTTGGTTTGATTTTGCGATAATGGCAGTTGATTTCTTTCCTTGTGTTTGTCATATACAGGAAAATAAAACCAAACTATCAGTCCATGGGCTTAGAGAACCTGGCTTCTCTTGCTGTGTCTCCAAACATTCATTGCTATGGGAGACGTGTCCACAGGGATAAAGCATGCACAGAGCTGTCACCATAGTGATGGCATGAGACAGAGGCCTGGGGGAGGATGCAGTGCAACCGACTAAGAGAATAAAAGGAAATGTTGAATGAGTCTGCATGTTTTAGTCTGATGATCAAAGAATCAAAACTCCAGTTTCCTTAAAATAAGTATTAAACATTTCAAGTACATTGTTTCAGAGGCTAATTGACCTTTTCAACAATATTCTTCAATTTGAAATACTAACTATATTTCTACTAACCTTAAAATAAGTTATTTAAGCTTATTTTGTATTGGCAGCAGTTTGGAATTTTGTACCAAGATAGCAAATTTACTGTTTATTCAATCAAATAAAAATGTAAATACATCAAATATTTCCAAAGGCATTTAAAACTTCGTATCAGCCATTTTAAAGTAAAAAGAAATTAAAAAACAGTGCTGGCACCTGCACACAAAAATAACATACTATTCAGTAATGTCTTAGACAAGTCTTTCTAACTGTAAAATTTGATACTAATACTTTTTATAGAAGTAAAATTTTGAGCACAAAACTTCTATTTCTAACTGAAAATTTCTGTTCTGTGGTATTGCTACTTTAATTTCAGTAAACTAGTAAATTCTGAGTACTTCTCCCAACACTGGCTGTCACATGGATATGAGCATGCCAGAGCTGTTATTCTCTAACTTGTTGTCTGACACCCTGTGATGTATAAAGTCCGCTGGCGATGTGCAACAAACTGTGTGTGAACAACACAGGTTGTGAGGACAGAAGAGGTTGACTTAATAAATAAACATCAATATGAGTGTTTACTTTAAGGGCGTTGCCACAGAAAACCCAGAACCATCTCTTAAAGTTGATGCAGACTTACTGTCATTGTATCAGTCACATGAATCTGATATCTGCTAACCTAGCACACAAGAGAACTTAACTTCCGCTTCATTGACTTTCCTCTTTTTACTGTCACAGTTTCAGAATCTGTGTCACATTTAAAAACATTTGACCACCTTATAAATTTTCATTGGGTTTCAAAGGACCCTAATAAATATTTATAAGTGGAAATGTTGAGCTATCTGTAATAAAAGCCAGATTCCTCTGTATTTTATGATGCACATGTCAGCATTATTGCTAATATGGTCTTCACATATAATGTCACGTATAATGTCGCTACCATTATTTGGCCTTACATTTCAACAAATTGCAAACTTTTTCTTTGCATATTGTGCCTTTTTGCTGTCATTTCTCTGAATTTTTCTTTTTATAGTTCATGTAATGATTAAAGTTGAGCCGTTGGAATGCCAAATTTTGCTACATGATTATCATGGCCAGTAAAAAAAGATAACATGATATGGCTATATCTAGGCCTATAGAATATTTTTGTCATTATTCTATTTTTATATTTTGCTGTTTCATGGTGAGCATGTTGCAACCAGCGTTAAGATGTACTACTACTGTGTCAACTACTGTGACAAACTGAGAACACTGAGAAACGGAAGGGATTTGGGAGGTACGGTAACTTTTACACAATATTATGATGTATATATCAACAGGATATCAATGTTTAATTTTTAATACCACATTTATAAATACTGATAAATATCTTGAAATCCATATAATTAAGAAAAGTCAGGCACTTTCCTGGAAAGCTCTTTCCCAGACAGGGTTTGTTTCCAGTTATTAAACTGAGTCTGTCTTTATATTGTTTATCTTACTTGCAACATTATCGGTGATGCCAAAATATTTTTGTCCAATTAGTCGCTATTTTGGTCTTTCACAACAACTCCAAATTATCTGTATTTACAGATTTACGTAGTTTGGTGTCTCATTAAGTCATAAAACTCAGCACAAAGCTCCTGATAAGAGCTGCAGAATTATCAGGATACTCTGAGAGGAGACAGGAATGTTGTTTTTAAAGGCAAAACAGTGTCAGAAGTCAGTCAACAAATCAAATCCTTGCAGAAATAACTTCCTACTGTTAATATGTTACATTAAATTTTGTTAGCATTTAGGATCATAGTACTGGTCTTGTGTTTACCACTAACAAAATAACCACAGGGGAATACTGCAGAGGACACGGCAGAAATCATTGGATGGCCTTTTTGGTTTACAAATTATTATCTGTAGAAGTGCAGGTCATGCTAACGTTTTTGGCTCTGGTGCT
>JAPZDZ010000006.1:13982780-13996110 GCA_029783805.1 Acanthurus tennentii | reverse complement strand
GTCAAGAGGTAATGAGTGGCCAAGGTAGAGGTTGTTATGCTGTTGATGGGTGACCACATGAGACAGTAAGAGACATACAAACATGTACTCTAACGGATGTGTGTGTGTGTAAGTGTGTGTATGTGGTGTGTGTGTTTGCCTCTTGGTAGTGTGTTTGACAGAAAAAAAGGAAGAGATAAAGGGAACTTAAGCGCATACTAAATGCTTGAAGGCTAAATAATTTTTTCTGTCCTCATTTATTCCTCCGTCAAGGAGATTCTGTTTTCAGTTTGTTTTTGTTGCTTGTTTGTTTATTTGCCAGCTGAATTATGGGAAAATTGTGTCCCAGTTATAATGAAATTAGTGGAAAGGTGAAACAAAGTAAACCCCATTCAATTTAAGAGCTGATCTGGTGATCTGGATCATGGGGCCAAAACACAAATCTTTTTTCACTTTGATAAAATTGTAAGATAAGGCATTGGGCCTGGGCATACAAAACAACATACACCGCATCCAGTAAATGGTAGTAAAGTCATTAAGTGATAAAATATAATGAATTGTAAAAATCCAAAACCCATATAATGATTCTTGGTCACGGGTAATCCTCTGGACTAGTTTTTCTCAAATTAAGGTGTGGCTGTCAAAATGTGATCTTTGTTTTTCACAAATGTACATAAAAATGATGTTAGACTTCCAATTGAAACGCAGGCCTATGTAATAAATGCACAGCTAAGATGATGAGGCTACAGGTAGAAATGGCCATATTTTGACATAATTGTAATAATTTTGGATATAAATCTGAAGCAATCTACCATCAGAGGTCTGGGCCTTAGATTTTATTACTTTATTTTTTAGTTTTGCTATCACAGACATGTTTTTATAGCCTCAACAAAAACTTGGACCATTTTCACAGGGTCACACATCCAATAATAAAATCCAGTTAATAACAAACTAGAAATGCTGGGAATATATTTTATAACTATGTATCAAGGCCTCTTTGAAATAAAGAGTGTTTTCTGTTTGAAAAACTGAAGTAAAGCATTGATCCTTAAAAGCTAAACTGAGTCCAATGAAAAGATCAATAAGAAGCAATGTGGTTGTTGTCACTTCCCTGTTCCTGGCACACAGCCATCAGCCCAGTGATGCATACAGGACATGTAAATCTTTTAAAAAGTGGTCACAGATATATGGTGTATTTTTTTTTAAAAAAGGCTCACTAGTTCCCTAAAACAGCAGGGTACTTTAGTTTTTAGCAAACATTATCAAAAAAGTGGAGTAAAGTGAATAATTGTTTTGGATTATTTCCAGCTGTGGACTGATACAAGATATGTGTGCTCGTGAGTATTTCTTGCAGCACAAAAGTGTTTGCGGGAATTACTCAAAATGACTGCAGTGATCATGCTGTTAGTCATAAAAGGACCATGACAACCAGTGCAAAAGTGTCTTCATGTGTTTTTTAATTGATTTTGAACAATGGCAAAGGTTTCTGTCACTGAAGAATAATCTTTACCAGGCTGGATACACAAACATGACTTGGTCGTTGACTTGGTCAATTGTTATAAAAAGAAAGACCATCAACAGATCTCCTTTATAAACATCTTATTTTGAGGTTTTTTTTTAATCCGCCATTATCTTTAGGGATAATATGCACAAAACTAGCAAACAATAAACCATGTCAATGTAAAAGAGATCAAATAGAGATGTTCTTGGTTTACAATTAGACTGTTTTCTGATTGAATGGAGTGACCATATATTCCTTTTCGGAAGACTGAGTGAGGTACAATGCCATTTTGTCATAATTTCCCTCAACTTTTAAATGACCCTTGAAAATCAGATCATGTTGACTGATTCTAGTTTGCTGTTCTGAGTGGCCCTCTTAGAGTGGATTCATGCACTGTATGACTACACAGATTTGTAAGGTGCCACTATCGGACTCTGGCACACTTTTATCTTGTATACGTGTACACATTATCATACTTCAATATTAGTCAAACATGTCCGCTGAAGAATGGATAACCCACTAACCGCGATAAGATACTGCCTGATAGGAGGCAATTCATTGAGATTATTGCTATATTAAGGAAGAAAACAATCTATCATAATTTCAAAACACATCTGTGTCAATGTTTTTGACACAGATGTGTTTTTGATAAATAATGTAGCTGGAATGCTGTTGGCTGGTTTTTCACAAGCAAATACACATTCCTGATTATTTTTTGTCTACTATGTTTTTGTAGCAAACTATTTTTCATATGTACCTACCACAATTAAGCACATAAGTATATTAGATACCACAATTATTCTTACTTACATTATCATCCTTTAATATTTTATTGACAGCATTATTGACAGTGTAAGCTTTTCCAAAATGGACAAAATTGTGAATAAACAAAGAAAAAGGAACCAAAACTAGCAGAAGATGAAAAAGAATATAAAAATAAGAATATGATAAGTGTAATATTGGTGTGCTAGCATGACAGGACATAGACATTAGATACCATTAATAGGTCAACAAAAACTGGCAAGTTTCAATGAGATAAAATAGTTTACAATGTAGTAATTACAGCTTATACATTGGACAGTGTTCTGAGTGTAGGTCGGGCTACACTTAAGTTATTGAACTGTCGCAATTATTTTAGGTTTAGGCAATTAAAATTATTTGAATAGAGTAAGAAAAGATCATGATTGGTAAGCTATGAATAAAGGGAGCATAAACAAACAACAAGGGTTTACCTTTTTGTGTGATTTTAAGTTATTTTAAGGACCCTCTCCAGTGAAAATCCAGTTTCTATCCTTGTTAGCATTTCTATATGGCACAACCAATCACATTGTGATTTTAGACACATAGAGAAATGTGTTGTGGCCTAAAACGCTGCCACATACACAGTCTGAATTATGTAAGCACCGGCTAGCCTTTTAAAACTATACTCTCACATTTCATATTGCTCATATTGTCAAGCAGTTTTGAAACTTTAATAACAGTTATCATTGTCATAACCAATTATAAGTGTAAAATAAGTTTTCTTGTGTCTTGCATGAAAACATCTGTTGTGACACCAACAGAAGACCCATATGAACTACTGAAAAACTAGATATGTGGGCAATGATGAAGTTTATAAACAGCCTTGGTATAAATTTTGTTATGAAATATCTCCCTTAAACACATACTTAAAGCCCAGGGAGCCTTGATTAATTGTGGCGGATGAAATCCAGTTTTATGCAATTGAAACAGCTCTTTGCTTACAATAACTTACACAACCGCACAAATATTTCTTAGTGTAAGTAGATTTGTGCAGTCGGGGGAGTTTCATTGCACAGCTTCATCTCACACAACGTTTGATAGGTGAGTTTCAGTTAACTGAGGTATTATCCATTGCTCTGTTGTTTCCTTGTGTGTGTCAGTGTATTTGTGAGAGTGTTAGCACTTCCTCATGTCTAGCTGCAGAGAAAAACACACAATTGATCCATCATCAAATCCAACTGGGCGTGGGGAGATGGTATTTCAGCATACTGTATGAATAACAGGTTTATCTATTTGGTTGGCTGCCAAGGGAAATTCAGATAGCATGCGTGCATGTGTCTGCGACTGCTGCCAACCTACTGATCACAGTAACCTAAATACAGGAGGGCAGACAGTAATAAAGCATCTTCGGACTAGTTCTAAAGCGCTCTTACTGGAAGAGCTGTAAAAAAAAAGTTGAAGTAAAAGCAGAAGGCACGTGGACTTGGACGGAAGTCATTTGTAGTTTCTGTTCATGATTTTTTTCTTTTTATTGCTTCAAAATGTAAACAGGTTGAATTTCAGAAGACTAATTTGAACGTGACTTGGATATGACCCACAATGTCCCTCAAACAAAAAACATCAGTTGGGGACAAAAGCTGGCTGGGGTTAAAACACCATTAATTAATACAACATTAGTGCAAAATTGTGTTGTAAAGACAGTAAAAGGCTTTTAAAGCACTACTTCACAGACTACTTTTTAGAGGTTTTTTGTGACACAGTTTTTAAGTTTGTAAAAGTGTGTAATTTTTGCTGTGAAAAATGTTTGTGTTTAGAGGCAAATCTGCATACCAGTTACAACAAAGGATAATAAAACTAACAAGGCACTGAAGCACCTCCTCTTCAGTCAAATTAAAGATAATTTTTAAAAAATATTTAGCTTTTCAGGCATTTTCTGTTTTCTTCTTTCAAAGGCTTTCAAAGGCATTTTATTTTGGTCTTTAATTGGTCAATTGTTGCCTTTGGTTTAGAATGTGTTTTAAATGCAGTTTAAATGTTTTCTTAAATGCAGTTTAAATGTCTCACCTTTAAAATATTTCTATGCCCCTGTAAAGCACTTTGAATTGCCTTGTATCTGCATGTTGCTGTCTAAATAAATGTGCCATGAACTGTGTCTCAGGATACATTAATGTAAAAAATTGTTGGCCTGAGAGGACCTTGAACATTCCAATACACATTTAAATACTACAAATTATGACTAGTATTTTATGGAGGCGTATTTATGGCATCATTCTATTTTTTTTTCTTGGGTGGGGGCACAAAAGTATACTTGTAAACCAGTATTTATTTTTGAAATCTCTCTCGACCAATCACCAGCCTTCATTTCAAACTGAGTGTCTCAATGAAAGTTGGAAATCTGCCCTATAAGCCAACTCTTAGTTACTTAGTAATGAGTCCTTTGAAAGAGGAACGCAGCCTTGGATTTAACGGCTGCTTAGAGATTTATGGACACATTCAAAACTGCAGTTTAAAAGGCTCTTTGAACACTGGGAAATGCCACACAGTCACAGTCACCCATATACCCCTCTTTCTCTTTATGCATAAAAAGCTCCTGACCAGAGCAAAAAAAAAAAAAAAATCCTAAGTTGTGTGTTTCATTGTTGTATCAGAGGAAAGTAAATGAAATGCACAAGTAATAAAAGTCTGGATGAAACTTACTGGCAGCAATAAAAAAAATATGTAAGATTTACATTTTAATCTTCCTACTTCCTTTCAGTCATATTCTCAACAGTAAATGAATCCTCCAGGAAATTTAGAGCAGATTATAGCACAGGTGTGTACTCAAATAAACATCCACACACAAACACAGTGTAAAATTACTGAAAATGGGAGCTGCTGCCTCCCTTTGGACAGAACAGAGAACAGCAGGCAGAGAAAGCCAACCTTCACAGAGTTTCAAACTTTTCTTTCATGTAAGGTTAAAACATTCAGAGGGATCAAAGTCCCGACATATTGAATACATCATATATCATTGCACTTGCACTTACAGTGACCCCTCTTTGTTGCCCTTCCCATCTTAACCCACATCAATTCCCATATATATCAAGTACAAGCTCAGCTCCTGTGATCTCCGAACAGAAAAACCTTGTGTTCACAGCCACAATCAGACCTCAGTGTGAGAACACAGGTTGAACATGACAGAGCTCAAAGCCAAACTTTTTTCATGTGATCTCTTCGTTTCTCACTTATTTAAGTTTTTCAATGAATCCTATTTGTTCTTATGAAAAGTGTAATTTCAGAGTAACAAAATGAATCAAGTTAATTTTCATCATTGCATGTATAACATTTCATTGTCTGACCTCAGAGATGGCAGCTGTGGGAGGATCCTGACCTGCGTTGTATCAGAGTGAGGTCACATGCTTCGCACACTGTGTGTCTCCTTATTGAAATGTTTTATTGGCAAGTACGTGACAAAGTGTGAGTCAGATTTTTCAACCTCTGTTTGCACAGTACTGAGGATTGCAGAAGACCTTCTAGAAAAGGACAATATGCCTCTTCAAACAAGACAGGAAATGGAAATGTTGACAAACTGATTCAGAGGGGTGTTAGAGTTGAAAACTGTTGAGAAATCCATAAACCACAATTAATTTAAACTCAAATACTAATACAATAATACAAATACAATTTTTTTTTTTTTGTATTGTATGAAACAAGGTGTTTATTGTTTTTCCAGTTTCACGTGCAGTTTAAGTTCCACATGGTACCAACCTCAGCACTGTAAGTTTATCATGTCATGAACAGATTTTTCTTCTCAGCTGCTGGTATTCATGATATTTACTTTACAGCAAATCTAAAGATTAGCCTGTGTGTCTGTGTGTGTGTGTGTGTGTGTGTGAAATATACAAATAAAAGATTCTTAAAGTGAAACACATCCATGTATCAGTGGTCTTAAACTACAAGGAGACAGATTCAGAAGCTCACGTGCAGAATTAATGGTTACATCTGGCCTAAAAATATTTTTTTTTGATTTTCCCAATATAGTTTATTTAATGATTTTTTATCACTTACTTTTCTAGAAAAGCTAGAAACCAGAGAATAAAGAATGACTGTTTATACATGTTATGTGAACACCTTTTTAGCATTCAACAAGACAACATAACATTTATTTGAGATAAAACATCTACTTTCTTTCAGGCATGGCAATAATTTTAATAATAAAATATCATCACAGTTAAATTAACTCTACTCAAAGAGTATATCGAGAATTTAAGATGGATGGTTAAACAGTTTGATAAAAAATGTTAAACTCTATTCATTAGTTCTATCTGTGCAAAGCAATGAAAACTCTGAATGCCAGAAATGATGAATTATAGACAAAGAGCTGCAGCTACAGTGTTTTTCAATTTTATTAGTGAAGAGAGACTGAAATTAAATTTTTCATAAAAACAGTTTTAAACATGAAATATGATTTGAAATATGATTTGACCGAGATTACATTTTTTGTCTACATAAAGAGTAAATGTTTTTAATAAATGTTAACAGCTGTATTTTGATTTTAAAAATGTAATTATTTGTTTTCCTTTAACATTGGATCTGTCAATACAGTTTGATCCGCTCAAAGCATCTAAGGCATGATTCTCATTTTCATGATCTTGTTAGAAGGATCACATCAAATAGTTTGAAGCTTCAGAGTTTAATGTAAAAAAATTAAATATTAAAAATGACTCTTAAACCAATCCATGGATAGATCTGGTGTTTAAATGTCTCTTAAACGGATAATTTGTTGTATACAGCTGGATGAAAACATCCTGGATATCTTTTTTGACTCCAGCAGCATGTCTTCCATAGAACGTCAAGGTGTAATATTACAAAAACAATGAAGGCAAGACCTTATTTGGTCAGTCTGAAGTTTTTGTCAGAGGTATTGTCATTCAAAACAGAATGAGTCATCTCTCACTCCTGATGTGACTCCACCTCCTGCTGCTACAGGTGAAACTTTGGGGGGAGAGAAAACAAAGATAGAAGGGAAATAAATAGAGAGGATGAACAAAAAAAAAAATTGCATTACTATCAACTTTTCATAAAATGAGATGAGTAAGATGTACAAAAACTTAAGGGTTTTATCATACATACGGTGCTACATGCAGAGAAGCTTGACATGCTTTCTTTTGTTACACAGATGGTTGGGGGAGGGGAGACAGGTTATGGGTTTGTGGAGTTTAGGGGTGGAACCAAAGAGCAGGGACTATTTGCCGTTTCCCTTTATGGTCCCTCCTCTTTCAGGGTGAGAATCATATGTTCCCGCTCTTGTCTCAGTCCTTTCATTAAGCAAACTCACCTGCTGAAAAGAGGAGTTGCCTCCATCACAGAAGGAGACAAACAAGCTCACAGACTCACGTCACTGCAAAGGAGAGGAATTTAAGCACACAAAGAGGCAGGAGGAAGAAGAAGTTTCATTTAAAGAGCAAATCTACTGTTCGAGATGGTGTCTGCTGGGCTACAAATGCTGGGTGCAGCTCTGGGGATCCTGGGCTGGATCGGTGCTATCATCGTGTGTGCCATTCCCATGTGGAAGGTCACCGCTTTCATCGGCAGCAACATCGTCACCTCACAGACCTCCTGGGAAGGTATATGGATGAGCTGCGTGGTCCAAAGCACAGGCCAGATGCAGTGTAAGGTCTACGACTCCATGCTGGCCCTCAGCTCTGACCTACAGGCTGCCCGGGCCCTGACCATCGTTGCCATTGTGGTGGGCATCATGGCCATCCTGCTCTCTGTAGCCGGGGGACAATGCACCAACTGTGTGGAGGATGAGACATCCAAGAGAAAGGTGGGCATTGGAGCTGGAGTTATGTTCATCATAGCTGGGGTGCTCTGCCTCATCCCTGTCTGCTGGACGGCCCACACCATCATCCGAGACTTCTACAGCCCTCTCACGATCAGCTCCCAGAAGAGAGAGCTTGGCGCTGCGCTGTACATCGGTTGGGGGGCAGCCGCTTTGATGCTGATCGGAGGGGGGATGCTCTGCTGTAACTGCCCCTCTAAGAATGAAGGCTCCTACACTGCAAAGTACAAAGCTGCCAGATCTGAGGCCTCAGCACCAACGTCCGGCAAAGACTACGTCTGAAACAGATCTGCAAATCAGTAAACAGATTCTTCAGGGCAATGTTTACTTGGACAGATGAACTGGTGCTGCTGGGTTGTGAGTGTTAATATTTCAGGATGCTAAATTGAGCAAAAAGTATTCCTGAGTTTTACTCCTCATGAGAGCGTTTGAATGAAGTAAACAACAAGAAAGGAACCACACCTAAAGAGGAAACCCAGTTTTGTACGTCAACACAGCAACTTGGTTGTATGCTTGGTTGTTAATATGAATATTAGTTAATTGTAAGTCTTTTCTCAGTGCTCTAAACGTTTTGTAACCTCTTTTTTATTTTTAATATGGTGTAAGTGGGTTTGTTTTTATGGACTGTGTGTTATGAGATTCATAATGTGCTGTTTAAACTATAAATAAATATTTTCTTTATAAATCTGACTTGTGCTTCCTCTGTATTTTCTTATGTTTTCATGCAAAATCCACCTCCTGGTCAGGAAGAAAATACTAAAAAAAAAACTTGAATTCTTATAAGAACCTATATATTATTTATTCTTTATATTAAATTTAATACTTCTAGTGATGCATACATGTCTTTTTACTTTTGCACTACCATCAAAACACGGACAGTCTTTTAACAAAAAATACCAGCAATCAGCATTCAAGAGGCAGCATTCACCTGATTTTCTTGTAGATCAGGTTTAGGTGTGGCAGAAAGAAAAGCATGACAGCAGGAAACTGGTCTTTGTTCAAGCTGTGAGCCCACAGGCTAATGTATTTGAGCTTTATATAGACTTACAGGGCCATTTTCTATTTGCTGAGGATTGATATATATATATATATATATATAAACATATATAAAAACTGGAAATCTACATCTTTGTCTTAATTTCTTAGGTTTTTTTATTTTTAGCCCCCTGAATAAATATGCAAACCTGGAGCGAAAACGATACCGTATGTCTGTGATATTCACTTGAAAGCCGATTGGATCAGAGCACTATGGTTAACAATTCTTTGAGAAATATTCACTTCCTGGTCAGTTTGTGTTTGTGTAGAGTTTGACTTGTGTGAGTGAGTCTGTGTGTGTTTGCGTGTGAGCACAGGTGGGATCTGGAGCCATTGTTCCATGTCTTGAAGCCTTGCTTGAGGTAACAAAGCTTGTATGTGGGGAAACAATGAACAGAGAGAGACAACAAGGATTGTGGATATTAGGTCTCAGTTTACCCTTTTGTGTAGGAGCACAGAAACTCCACCCTGAAAGTCTGAGCCACAGTGGAAAGCACTTCTCTTCTCACAGTGGTACCTCAGAGTATCAGAGCACACATCCTAGAAGTTGAGTTGTGGCTGCAGTGGCACAAACATGGCTTCACAGGGCCTTCAGATCATGGGTGTGCTTCTGGCCTTCATTGGCTGGCTGGGCACCATCATCACCTGCGCTCTGCCCATGTGGAGAGTCACCGCTTTCGTCGGGGCGAACATCGTCACTGCACAGGTGATCTGGGAAGGCTTGTGGATGAACTGCGTGGTCCAGAGCACGGGCCAGATGCAGTGTAAGGTGTACGACTCCATGTTGGCTCTACCTCAAGACCTGCAGGCTGCCCGGGCCATGGTGGTTATCTCTGTCGTCGTCGGGGTGTTTGGCACCCTCATGGCCGTGGTTGGAGGGAAATGCACCAACTGCATGGAGGACGAAGTGTCCAAAGCCAAAGCCTGCATCGCCTCTGGGGTGATCTTCATAATAGCCGCCTTGCTGATTATGATCCCGGTGTCCTGGTCAGCTCATGCAGTGATCAGGGACTTTTACAACCCTCTGGTGGTCGCAGCTCAAAGGAGGGAGCTCGGTGCTGCACTTTACATTGGCTGGGGTTCTGCTGGGCTGCTGCTGTTGGGTGGAGGCCTTCTCTGCAACAACTGCCCCCCAAAAGACGGCAGACCCTACATACCTGCCAAGTTCGCCCCTCTAAGAACCGTATCTTCAAATGTGGACTATGTGTGAGTGCTTGTCTTTGTTAGACTTTCATTGGATTTGGTTGTACTTTCACCAAAAAATTTATTAAGTTGCTTAAAAATGCTGTTGCTGACAAAATAAAGAATCTGTGCATTCCTTTAATTAGAAAATAAAACCATTCACAATCTGAGTCACTTTTTAAACCCAATAAACATTCTGAAGCATTGAAGTATTATAAAACAGCACAGTAAAGTACACTGTCCACCATGATTACTTCATCAGAGGTTTTACACTGTCAGTGGTTAGTTTTCATGTAGAAATCTATTTCTTTGAAATTTTTTTTTACCAATAAAAATTTTCCTTTCTGTAGGTTGAGGGTTTTTTTCCTGAAACAATGTTTTATTGTCAGTAATATTCCTACTACGTGGTGTTTTTTCATTTATAGAGACTGAGACTGAATGTAGAGATGGACTCTGAATACAGACAACCTTTATTTAGTTACTCTTTTTATAATATTGCTAACTCTAATCACACAGAAGCTGTAAAAACTGAACTATTTAGATAAATTCAGAGATTTTTTTAATATTAGAAAATGTGCTTTGATATGATTTGTGAAGTTTTTTTAGTTCATCTGTATAATCCTGTGATAATCACTTCTGATGCAACTCTAAATTGTCATTCAGATGTCAGAAATAAAGCTTCTTTGTTCATCCTGACTTCTTCCGCGTGTTCATTTTTCACCTGCAGACACAGAACTGAAACTGAACTTCTCAATAAGCACTCGTGATAACGCCTTCAGGAATTCTGGGGAGTAGACTCCTGGGAATTTACTGTGTCTGGCTGAGATGCTCTCCATGCTGTAATCCAGTACCCTTGTGTTAAGATGATAATTTACAGTTTCTGTCTTGACTAAAATGGACGTCACTGCCTGAGACAACAGTGCTCTGTGTGCTTGGATTCATGTTGCTAAGGAACTGTTTTATATCTCAGAAGAATGGATATTTACACTTTGCCCGGTAAGAGCACATCTGCCAAGTCTTGTCAGATTGATATATCTTGAGGCTCTTTAATGGTTTTCTTTTTTGTTTACAGTTGAAACCAGTCTGACCAGAAAAACAAAACGCCTCTGTAATTTTTCACTTTGTGTGTCTTTTCCTTTTGGGTCACTAAGATGACGCATGTAAAACTTCTACAATGAAAAAAATTAGTTGATTTCAAGTAGAAATAAAAGTTACTTAGTGAATTCAAAGTAAAGAAGTTATGTGAACTACATGTACTGAAAGTATCAAATGTACTATGTGTGCAGAGTAGCCACTGGCTCAGTGTTAAACATGAAATACTTAATTATTCATACCCATGCAAGAATATGTGAACAATGTTTTAAAAGTTTTGGCTTATTCAGGTGGAATTAAGATAAAGTTTTTTTTGCAGTCAAGTAAAGTTAGCTTTATTTATGCAGTAAAATATCAGAAATGGCAGATTTTTCTCAGTGGTCTTTAAAATCTAGGTAGTTTATTCTATTTAATTCTTATAAATAACTGGAAACTATAGCTGTCAAATGAGTAAAAATGGTCATATTTCCCCCTGAAAAATAGCGCATGATAAGAGTAGAGGAAAATATCTCAAAATTCGACACAGTATTTAAGTAAATTAACCAGATCAGGCATTCAAAGTAAAACACATAGTAGACAAAAACATACTGTTTATTGTCCAAATGACAAAAAAACCCAAAACAAAATCAATCTCATGTAAGAATTGATGAGCCTTCTGAAGTGCTCATTTTGTCAAACATCATAGTCAGACTGAATTAATATTGTAAATATAACACAAAACAGTTTAAAAAGAAGTGGATTAAAGTGTAATCCTAACCTGGCACATACCTCAGAGTCTCAAAAGGCCACAGTGTGTTAGTGAGAAAAAAGTTAGTCACAATGCAAATCAGAACTTGATAAGAAACAGAATGGAGCTGTATGCAAAGTCAGGTGCTTTTCATATTCTTCTGCTGCTGCTGATGTTATGCAACAGCTCAAACAAACTCCTTCCCAGGTGTTGTGGATTTTGGCACAGAGTACTTTGCTCCATTATAGCGGTCTCCTCCTGATGGGCACTGACAGCAGAGAAGAGCGCCACCGATCAGCAGCAGTCCTGATGCCCCCCAGCCCATGTACAAGCATGCACCCAGCTCCCTCCTCTGGGCGTCAGGAACCATGGGGTTGTAGAAGTCCTTGATGATCGTGTTGGCAGGCAGGGACACGGTGACCAGACACAGAGCCCCACTCAGGATGAAGAAAATACCTGCAGAGATGGCCACTCTGGCTTTTGCTACTTTGTCCCCTATGCAGGTGGTGCATTTGCCTCCGACCACAGAGAGCAGCAGGCCGAACAGAGAGAACAGGATGGCGATGACCACCATAGCCCGAGCCGCCTGGAGGTCCGGAGGCAGGGCCAACAGGGAGTCGTAGACCTTGCACTGCATCTGGCCCGTGCTCTGCACCACGCAGGTCATCCACAGCCCTTCCCAGATCGTCTGAGCCACCACGATGTTGTTCCCAATGAAAGCAGACACCTTCCACAGGGGCAGCATACAGATCAGTATGTTTCCAATCCATCCAAGAACCGCCAGCGCAACACCCAGAATCTGCAGCCCTAAAGATGCCATTGCTGTTCGCTGGTGCTCCTTCTCTCTCCTGAGATGTCTAAATGCTTCACTGAGCTGCCAACTAAAAGCTTTCCCACTGTGGGGATTTTTTATATGACCTGCAGATGCCCCCGAGTAGCCCCCTCCTCTGGGTGGGCTTTGGCTTCATTGCTCAGATATAAACATCCATCACGCTGCCTTTAAGTTCAGAGGTGTTTCTCACTAACAAAGAGGCCCTCTGGTGCCTCAGAAGAGCTCTGAGAAAGAAAAGAAAGTCTCAAAAGCCTGCGACAGTAAATGACTGCTTTTAAGTTCTGAGAGGCTGAAACATGAAAATCAAATGTTATATAATGGAAGAAAACACTGCTAATTTATCAATCAATCAATCAAACTTTATTTATAGAGCGCTTTTCATACATAGAATGCAGCTCAAAGTGCTTTACAGAGAAA
>JAPZDZ010000006.1:13907397-13919514 GCA_029783805.1 Acanthurus tennentii | reverse complement strand
AGGAGAAGAGAGGAGTGTGGATGTTTATACTTGGACCATGTCTCCTGTGACGGAGACATCCTCACTTCTTTCTCTATCTCTCCTGTCTGGCAGCGCTCACGAAATACTCTCGGGATATCTATCTCTTCCTCTCTCCCTCCCTCGCTCCCTCCCTATCTTTCTTCCTCTACCTCACCTCCACTCAGCTCAGTTCAGCATGTATTATTGGCAAGAATATTACATGAAGCATATTGCCAAAGTGTCAAAATATTACACTGGGAAACCCCTCAGAGGGGCGACTCTCATAAATCAAATAAGAGAATCGTTCCAATCACACACCGGGAATTGGCTGTCGTTGATTGATACCCTGTCAGACCCCGAGGTCTCCTGGTGAGGCGATGGGTGGCAGTCAGGATTGTCCGATGGGACGGCAAGTCAGCAGATCTGATGAGGGGGCTAGAAGAAACGATAGCGAGTGACAAGACTTCAGTGCTTTTCCTCTGTGGACTGAGGAGACTGAACAAAGAGCAAGCAGCAGAAAGACAGAAGCGAATGATCGCCAAATAATAAAGTGTTCCTGGCTGTACACAGACTGTATTTATCAGAACAACAACAGTAGAATGTGTTTTTTTGTGATTCCATTGAATTATAATGTGATTACATAATTTGTCACTGTGATTGTGCCACAAGGAAACAGTGGTTTCTCCCAAAAATAAGCTTTAGCAGATTCAAAGGAACAATGTTTCTTCAACAAGAGGTTGTGTTTCTAAAAAAGGCTCCTGACCATTTAGGTATCCGAGATTTGAAAACACATGTGCAGATTGACATGCAAATCTTTCTCACCCGTAGTTTCCTCGTTCACAAACACATATGCAAGGTTTATTTAGACTCTGTGTGTCTGTGTGTGTATGTGTGTGTGTGTGTGTGTGTGTGTCTGTATTTCTGTGTGTGTGTATGCTCTGCAGGGAGAAGATGCCATTCCACCATGTGCGGGCGGGCCTGCTCTATCCAGACAACTACTTGAGCAGCTCCCTGACGGAGGGCAGTGAAGCCTTCCAGCTCACCAGCATCTCCACAGAGGAGCTAGGAGGTGAGTGTGCCAACAGAGAAAGAGGGAGAGAGAGAGCGAGAGAGGAAGAGAAATAGATAGAGAGAGAGAGGGTGGGTGGGTTGTGGACTAAAGTGTGAGGTACTAGCAATTAATGTTTCACTACAAGAACAATGCAGTTACAATGCTCCAATTCTCCAGGGGAATTTTTTCTCCATTTAGCCTTTTCATCAGAGCTTGACTGGGTGCATTGGTTTCCAATTAGCATGTGCAGGATACAAAATCAGTCACAGGACTTCAAATAAAGAGACAGAAATAAAATATATCTGACCACACCTGAATTAGGACACAAAATGTATTGATGGTGGTTTCCTAATTCGAGTTTACAATCAATCTAGCATGAAAATTGATGACAACAGCATTTACAAAGAGCCTGTTTTATTGTGGTAAATAGACCATATGAAGGTAAAATTGCATTTTGACAATTTAAGCAAAAGTAAAGCAAGATGCTGTGTATGTAAACAACCCTCACATTGCAATAGAAATCAACTGTATTGAATATTTGTACACAAGTATGTTTTTTTTACACTCAATGCACATGGATTTCAAGGTATTTTGTTATCTTATGGTTTGACATCTACATTTTTTTATGTTGCAATGTTCAGGTCTTTTCACCATAATGTCTCGATACACGACTACCTTAAAATATGTCATGTTAGTGTTTTATAATATGATACCTTAACGATTAAAGGAAAACTAAGGTTTATTTTTGCCATTGCTTGTTACAAAAACAATTTACTCAATAAAGCCAAGGGTCCTGGGGTCTTGAAATGTGGTAGAACTGCTGACAGCAGGTCCAGCAGGTCAAGCACAATCATCCGATTCTTTGAATTGGTTCACGTGGAGCTTGTAATCAAACTCCAGGGTTGGTCAAGCTCAAAGTGTTTGTTGTAAAACATCCATCACAGTATATGAACTTCCTGGTTTAATTCTGACTTAGAGCGCCTGCCAAAGTTGTGCACAAACACAGTGTTTTTGTTCAGAAGTGCTGGAGGCTGTTAGCAGTGTTACAGATGTACACACTTTCATCAAAACCTCCAAATAAAGTGGTATTTCATCAGGCAACGTTGTCAACTATGTGATTGTCTGACTGCTTGTTTTTTTGGAGCCATTAGACAAATTTAAAGATTTTTTTTCCAGAGCTGCCTAATTGCTTTAGTAAGTACAAATGTAACTAATCTAAGACAGCAGAGCTAAGATAACAAAAAATCCAAGTTGTTGCAAACTGCAGTTTTTCTTTGAATTGGCAGTCTATTTAATGTGTGTTCTGTGAGCACCAGTGTTTGTACAAGACTGACTGCAAGAGATCCTTAAGCATACTGTATGTCATTACATTCGGCCTCTGATTTATGGCGATCCGCTGATGTGACCTCAAAATAAGAAAACAACTACAAAGACTTCTACGCTGCAGCGAGTGCATTTATTTCTTACATGGGTTGCTTTGGTGGGGATAAAACAGCTACAGTAATCCTTTCACCGAGTGAGGAGAGAGAGCATGAGAGTGTGTCTCTGACTGAAGCTGTTTGTTTGTGTTCGTACATGTGGCCTTTTGTAGTTTGCCCGAATGAGCTTTGGTATGAAGTACTTTGTCTCATAAATCTTTTAATCCATTGTCCCTCGCGTTTGACTCGACTCAACCCAGCTAACTAAAACAGTTGCTACAGCGCACTGAAGCTGGAACAGTGACATCTCATCATCATTAGTCCGGTTGGCCTCTGTCTGTGTTTTGTTTGTCAAGGACAGCAGAAGGGTAAAGTGGTTTGGACCTATGGGGAGCTATTATATAAATTAAATCTGGACTCTTAGACTCCAGACGTTATGATGGAGCATTATCTGGGCCCTGTCAGCCACAGATCCGACGCAACCAATGGGATTGTTTGATGTGGACAAAATATCCGTGGTATTTGCTGCCAGCATTTGAAAACTCCTAATCCCACTTCAGAGAGATGCTGAAGGTTCTTCTAGGATCATCTGTTAGCGCAGATAGAAGGCTAGTTAATCACCCCTGTGTTGGATCGCCGCTGTCCTTTTCTCTGCTTTTGAGGCTTTTCATCAATCACAGTGAGAACATGTACAGTCCTGAGGGGTTGACTTCGTAATACACAGCCGCTCACAAGCAAGCAAGGCTGCATGCTCACACACACAAACACACACACAAGCACACACACCACACACAGGCATTGCACAGTAATACATCACAGAGCAGCTCATTCGTACCCTATTGAAAATGTACTTCTTGCTGTTGAGCTGCATACAGATACATCTTACTTTGTTTTGGGAGGCTCCATGCTCGCCCGCAATCCCAGCCCCTCGCCTCGGTCTCTCATTTTATTTGGTGAGAGAGAGAGAGAGAGAAGCATTGGGACAATGCTCGAGTCTAGTTATCAGCCGTGGGGGATATTTACAGGCTCAGATTGGGTCTGCGACTGAATTTCGACTCTCACGCAACTGACAGAGCAAAGACAGACATAGGAGGCAGATCTGAGACGTAGTTATTACACAGAGGAAGGAAGGAGCAGCATGTCAGGACGAGAATATTAATGACACACAGCCAGAGAGAGAGACACAGAGATGAACTTCATGTAAAATTCATCGTTTAAGTTGGGAAAAAGGATTAGTCTCAGGGAAATTGTGATTTAAATTCCATCGTGCAGCAGGCTATTACTCTTCTCAATTGTGTTTCTCCTATAAAGATTTGCACAAATGCCAAATGCCGACTGAAATGACACCCTGTCTCACCCCTGAACTGTAGAGATCCGCAGAAAAATGGAGGGCTCGCCTGTGAAAAGATCTTGAATAAAGATTTGCAAAGTCTCTCCCATCCCTGCTGTCTTTATCAAGTCGATAAATTCGACCACTTTGACCCCGGGCCATAGCTCCGCCTACCCATCATCCACCCCTGCTAAATGGTAACCCCTGATTGACAAGTAATTAGCAAGAGATTGACAAGTTTTTTTTTGCAAGAAGGGCCTCAGAGGTTTAAGTAATTGTGCTGCAAGAACAGATAGATGCCTCATGAGGTGTGTGTGTGTGTTTACTTAGAATTTCAAGTCAGAAGGAAGTCTTTTATGTGGGAGGAGAGACGGAAATGCTCTTGGCAATACTGTGGTGATTGTGCTGTGTGAAGGGATTGGTAAAGGCCCCTGGGGGGTTTGTAAAATACAATAGGTATAAAGATGTGAGAGAGACAAGGAAGGAGAGTGTGAGGGAGAGAGGGGAATGAAGAGAAGACGGGAGATCACCCTCACATTGATTCGCTTGAGAGAGATGCTGCAGCACTTCTCCTTAATGGGGAAAGCCTGTTATCAGCACCAGGGAAGCACCTTTCAGCAACCTGTACCTGCTAAAATCTGTTTAACATTAATTTTGTCCTATGGATTAGGCCCTGTCTCTGACACCATCTGACAGCTCTCTGTTACATTTTTAATTTTAAGAGGCTAATAACACGGCCACTCACCTCAAGCACTGTCTGTTTCCTGTTTTATTTTGTTAGTTTTCTCCTCGTGTGTTTTCCTTCCTGTCTCTATTTGCTTTCCTGCCTTTTTGATTGATGATGAGTTTCACCTGTTCCTTGTTTGTTTTTTATTTAAGTCTGTGTTTCTTACTTTTGAATTTTCATATGATCTGCCTCTGTTACCTCCCTCCTATGTTTGCTGGTCATGTCTGCTGTCCGAGTGAGTTTTTGTTTACGTCTTAATTTTTGGATTTACGTAAGTCTGCATTTTCTGTTTTGTTACCTACCAGTTACTTGTCTGAATTTAATTTACGTAAGTGAAGCTCACTTTGTGTTTTTCAGCCTGCCAGTTTTAAGTCCATGCATCTTTTGCCATATCAAACCACCATATGTCTTTATGTCTTTTTTTACAGCTTCAACTTGTTAAAATCTACAAAACTACAAATCCAAGCAGCTAGTTATTTATTCAACATTGCCTTCCAAATAGACACATTTTAGCATTTTCTGATAGCGTGCACCTATTGTCAAGGTACCATTGTTAGGATTATAAATGACTCATGATTTTAATCTGCAATCTCGTTGCCATGCAACAAACTGTAAACACACCACTGACATTATGGGGAACATGTTAGCAAACAGTTGTGTTATTTACACATCAGCTACAGAGCTACATTATCATTTGTTTGGACTTGTGTTTCTGGCCACCTTATCAATGTAAATCCAATAGTTGCTCTCTTGAAGCTCTGTTTTGAGTCTCTACCACCTCCTGAGGTGAATATCTGACTGATATATGCTCCACCATGTTCGCCAGCTAGTCACTGACTCTGTCTGTCTCCATTATGGTGCAAAGCAGGAAATGTGCTGTTGATTTTTAGAGCTTTGTCACTGAAAACAGTCTAGAAAAACCAAAACAGTTTGACAAAAATAGAAAACAATGAACTGAAACTCTGTACAGCTAAACTGCAAAGTCTCTGAGTTATTACTGCTGGTGGCCCATTTAACAAAAGTGGTCGTACAATCTATTGTTGATATAAAAATCTCAATTACAAAAGAATAATTGTGGAAACAATTAAGAGAAACCAAAGCTGAACAGAGGTGAATGCAAACAGCAGTCACTTTTTGTTAAGGTCACATAGCTCGGTGACTTTGCCATCCATGCTGACCTCCTGCGTGAGAGGTTTTGCGGCACAATTTCTGCCTTCGCTCCAAAGAGACAACAGTCATTATTCACATGACCACAAGATCTGTGGTGTGACAGACAAGTAAAAATGAAAAGTCACAAAGGAAGATAAAGATCAAACACACAGATTATCAAAGAGACAATCTGATAAAAATGACAAACATTTTACAGACAACTCAAGAAAACCAAATTACATGTCAGAATTATTGCAGTTGTGCATTGAAAATGCAAAGACATATTGCAACAACATGAGAAGTGTTTTAGGGAAGCAGCATTCTGAATATGGATGAATAAGAAAAAGATGAATGAAATGAGAAAACATACCTCTTCATCACACACACAAACACACACAGGATGGACCGGAGAAGTCAGTCAATCAATGAAGTCTCAGCATTGGTATTTTAATGGCAATGAAAAAAAAACAGATATTTTCGTCTGCTGTGATGAACTCCTGGCATTTAAAGATACAAACAAAACAAGGAGATGAAAATAAATGACAAACTAAAGGAGAGGTGAAAGACTCATTCACATTTTTCATCATGCCTGCTAGCCTTGTCCCAAACTAACCAGGGAGCCATAAATCAGCGTCAACAAGACGACAAAGCAATTAGACAGTTAGCCTGATATTGAAAATTAATGGATCCACCACAAATTTCAGCAGACGTTGATATATATTTTTATACATCCACTTTATAAAAAAAAAACCCTCCCTGTTCGAAATGACATGATGTAAAGCAACAGAGGCAGACAAGTATGATATGTTGTGTGTTTGTCATACAGAGATCCGTGAGGCATTTCGTGTTTTGGATCGTGATGGGAATGGTTTCATCTCCAAACAGGAGCTGGGCATGGCCATGCGCTCCCTGGGTTACATGCCCAGCGAAGTGGAGCTGGCCATCATCATGCAGAGACTGGACATGGATGGTGAGGCACTACATAAGGACACACACTTGGGTGCATGAACAGCAGAGCATGCACACACGCAAAAAACACAGACTGAAGCTCTTCAGTCAAAGGACAAGTGTGTCACTGTTTAACATGCATTTTGCATGTGTATAATGTTTATTTATAGTTGTTTTTGTCTGAATTAAAATATATTGTATACAAGATTGAAGAGGAATATTATTTTCCCAGAGAAAGCGATGCATATGTGTTGAATTTTTAATGTAATGTAAATAAAGACCATTGTAAATCGATGCCAAAAAATCAAAACACAATGCATCTTTCGCTTGCTTGAGGCAAATTCTATTTTGTGTTGCAACTTGCTTCAAAATGTTACTTGCAAAACTGTTTCTAAACTGCCTTGAGGGGCAGCAGGTGGTCAATTGTCAGAAAGAAATTCCCCTGGGCAGGAGACGATAAAGAGAGAACCTGTTCGCTCCTGCTCTTAAACTCAAGCTCGGCTTGTAAATTCACAGAGGACTGCAATTACTCCTAAGCAGTCCCTGCATAACAAACAAGCCAGTCAATCCTTCAACTAGTTCTTATCTGCGGGCTCTTGATTTCACACCTCTTGGTAAATATCAAAGGTCAAAGCTAAAAGCTTTTTGCTTTTGCCTCCATGAGCAGTCTGACCATGTGAGAGCAGGGAGCCATTTGTTCTGAGGACAGAAAGCAATGCTCTTAAAATCGTCCTGCCATGACTTCTATCAGCTCCAAGTGGTTGCTAGCAAAGCTCTCCCATCACAGACATGATTAGTTTAGTTTTGGGACTGTCAGTTACTATCAGGTTTTGCACAGTCCTGCAGATTGCTTCATGAACCCATCAGCTTCACACTCGTCACTGGGCTTCTACGGGTCCACAGCAATACATACACCTGCCATGACACATTAGCGCTGACGATAATGTCCAAAACACAATTAGAAATGGGCATTTCAGGTCAAATAGTGCTCAGCTTAAAGGGGAATGTAAAGCTATTTTAATTGCAAACAGCTAGCAATCTGGGACCAGGCTATATCCAGGAAAAAAGAGCTTTTACTGGGAATCGTTGATGCTGTTTGAGTTTATTGAACCAAAATTCAAGCTCACAAAGCTCTGCTATGATGCAACCTCTCTTGTCTCTCTTTCTTCATCTGTTCTTGAATGTACTGTAGCGAGTGACAGAGTGCGAGCTGTTCCCAGCGTTCCCTGCATGCCATTTGGCTGTGGAACAGTCGACAAGGATCCTCTTAAAATACACTAAAAAGTTTTCACTTCTAGCAGTGGCAGTGGACCACTAATTAATATGCCCTGTATGATCTCAAGAGCTCAACCTTGGCACTGCATGTTGTTGGGTCTTCAACGATTCACCCACTATGAGTGAAGTGGATCAGATGAACCGTTGAGTAGAAAGGACTGAGAGACATAAAGACAGACACCTCTTCTGTTTGTTAGATTAAAACCCTCCCTCAGATATCTTAATCCACTGATCTCTGACATTAGCTTCTTATCCAGGTTTTAAGGCAAAGTAGTCTTAAATTGTAGGATTATATTTTGTTAATTTGAAACTGCAGTTTTTGATAAGCTGCAGTCAGGATCAGAAACAGGGAGCTAATGCCGTTTGATACCCATAATATCCTGTAATCCACATTGTAACAGGCGTTCCAGAGTCATTTCTCAAGTATTAAGACATTTATTGTAAAGACCCGTTTAGTTCAACAAAAATCGTGGGGGTAAAAAAGCATTTCCTTAAAACAAACAGCTGTTGAAAACTTCCATAAATTCCACATAACGGTTTAATTATATGCTTACAAATTTCACATTTTTTGCATGTTCAGCTGGCTTGCTGTGCACTGACTCTCTAAGTCACACAGCAATTAATTAGGATTCATTTATTTCAAGAGTACCAATTGAGGATTGTCTCTATTTTCCCTGTAATTATTACTAAATTACATACAGCTCTTTCCAGGACCTTGCCTAAAAAATTACAGACCCATAAAATAAGCTGTCCCATTGCCTCCACTAACACAGCAGCACTGTGATTTGCGCATACTATTACTTGTGGTATGCTACATGCCATAAAAATCTAAACAAAACTTTAGATAACACTGTGGACTGATGGCAAAATTAATATTGACAATACATAATAAGTCAATGAAGTTACTCAGTTTATAATAGAAACTTTAGTAAAGATTTTTGCTGAGTATTAATTCTACAGGACGTTGCCTGTTGATTGCTATCTCAAACAACATGCAGCAGTAAAATTCATAATGCAAATACTTACAAGTTGCATCCTTTGAATTTAAATTTGTTAAGTGTTCCCTTGATTGTTGCTTTAACAAAAGAATGGTCCCACAATTGGATGAACAGGTGCATGCACCTGATTTGAAAGGTGAATTAGTGATTAGTTGACGATGCATGGGTGTTTGTCATGGATGGAGAAACATCCATCTGTTGATCTGTCTCAGGGCACTTTTCTTTGTTTTGGCAAGTGACTAAACTTCAGCATAAAATGCATTATTTAGCTCCAGTCTGCCAGCCTTCTTGTCTGTGTAACTGATTTTCTATTACTCTGTCTCCACTGCCTTTCTGTGTGTTTGTGTGTGTGTGTGTGTGTGTGTGTGCCTGCAGGGGATGGCCAGGTGGACTTTGAGGAGTTCATGACGATACTTGGGCCCAAACTGCTGTCGTCTGACAACAGAGAAGGATTCCTGGGCAACACCATCGACAACATCTTCTGGCAGGTGAAAGACAGAACTGGAGTCTGTTTCTCATCACTCACAACACTCGTCATTTATCAGTTCCATCCTTTACACCTCCTCTCACTTACTCTGACTGTGTATTTCTGCAGTCATCCTTAAGCACAGCCCTAGTTTCTGCAGAGACTCAGTACAGACACACACCTACTTAAGTGCAAAAATACACACATTCGCTCTGTCAGACCCCCACCTGTATTTTTTGTTTCCTGAGGCTTGAATGGAAAAGATGCCTGCTGAGAATTAAGTGTGTTTCTTTATTCCAGTATGTGTACGTTTTTTGGGTTCAGGTGTGTGTTGTTTATCATTCACAGTGTTGCAGAGGGCACATTACCATAATAAATATTTCAGGGATGTTTCCCTGCATGTGGAAAGTTGGAGCTTGTGTGCTTTCAGGTGTCCAAACAGGGCTCAGTGGTGATTAAAGCTGCAGCTCATCTACATGGTTTTAAATGTGTTTGTGAAAATTGTTGTGAATGGAAATTTTGATGCCCTCAAAGTCATGTTTTTTCTTTTTTTTTTGTTTGTGTTTTTGCTTGTTGTTGCCTCTTAGGTAAGACATGCGACACTAATGAAAAGTGCTGTGTTTTGTGTGTGTGTGTGTGTCGGGAGGAGGGGTTGAATGTTAGGATGGCTGGTTGAGCAGGGTGACAGCTTTCAGGAAGCTTTTTTTGCTGATTTCCTTGAGTCAAATGAGAGCAGCATTGCGAGAGTGACTCACTGAAAAGAAGATGTGCGTTTCAGGTTACACACATTTACATAGACTTTGCTTCAGAAAATATCTTTAAAAAGCAGACTACCTGTGCCATTCCCATCGTTGAAAACGAGCAAAATTTATGCAAGAAACTGCTGATTTTAACATTGAGATAATTTCCTTCTAAACCGTGTGAAATAAAACACCTTTTATAAATGAGACGCATTGCATCCATGAAGGATGGATGAAGCGAGACGGACTACAGTGTGCCAGCGAGCGAGCTCGAGTGAGATGAGAGAAGAGAGAGGGGAGCTGGACAATATGTGGGGATGGGGAGGGAGGTGGCAGTGGCGGTGGCGGTGGTGGCGGGGGGATGCCCCACATAAGGATACAGGAATATAAAGGAAAACCACAAAGGATGAGAGTGGGAGAAAATGAAAGAAGAGGTACAAGAGACTGTGATTCATGAAGGTCGCAGACGGTGTGCGTCTCAGGGGTGATTTAAAATGTTCACCTCCCACAGAGAGAGACAAACCAAAAGAAAACAGGAAGAAGAGGAAGGAAAAATGAGAGGAGGGAGCAATGAAAGCATAAAGCAAAATAATACAGAGAGAGAGAGGGAGGGAGGAGGAAGAGAGAGGAGGAGAGGAATGAAATGGTGGGAGGAAGTGTGTCTCTGAGGACCTGTGAGAGCAGCGTTTTGTGTGTGTGTCTGTTTATATTTCACAGACCTCGCAGGGAGACAGGAAGAGAGGGAGAGTCATTGTATTGAAAAGAGAAAGACGGAAAGGAAGAAGGCACATCATGGTGGGCCATAATGACTCAGTTCAGTGTGTTCAGATAATATCCTCACACAGTGAGATGTATAATGATTGGCTTCATTGGGGAGGCTTGAGTCGGCAAGTTTTGTGTGTAATCACATTTTTGCCCGTGTGTGCATTTTTTTGTGTATGTTGAGTTCATTTTGTGTGCCTTAGTGATTGTTTCCCATCTTGTTTGACTTAGTGTACTGTTAAAAAACATTTCTGTTTTGCTGTTTACCATAGTCTCAGTAAAACCTCAAGGAGATTTAGATACCAGCTTCGAAAAAGTCCTGACTCAAGTTACCACATCTGCTGACAGTCAGTAAATTTGATATGAGAAAGGAAGCACCTAGTCTTAGATTGCTTATTTAGCTACAGTGCCGTAAGATAAAAAACATTTTTTGGCCAATATAGTGATGTTTATAGCTTATAAAAATACGTTTGCACTGAGTGAGTGCAGGAGAAAGGCCTGCAGAATATTCTATCATTATAAAACAAAGTGCCACAGGAATGAGTCCTAAAGCCCGGAGGAGTTAGCGATGTTGCACCTCTGTTCCTTGAAGTCAGTGGATTTTTTTGAACGGAGTTATTTCTTCAATGCCTGGAATGAGGTCAATACAGGCTTAAGAGACTTTCAGGTTTTATTGTATGACATAAGTATGTAAACAAGGGGCACATTCCTGATTTTAGAACCTGTGATGATTTATAACAAGCAGCTAAATGTGATTAAGGGGGTTGTCAGGAATGTTTAATGTCATCATACCAAACACAGTAGCTAATCTCCTTGCTAGTCATCCCTTTCAGCCTCTTTGTATGTATACTCATGTTCTTACAAACAATACCAATCAATTTTTCAAACTTTTTCACTTATCAGGTTCTAATGTGTGTATACTTTAGTGAAGCCGGATGCTTGGTAGCAGTGACATCGAAGTCTTTTGACTGGTGTAGTTCGTTTATAGCCTGATGTTAGCTTTTGACTTCTGACGATTACATTTACCCTTAAAAGATCACAAAAGTGGTGTTCTTTTGACAAAAGATATCTCTCTGAACAAAACATAGTTTCCTAAACCTAAACAAGTATCCTAAACCAGGAGTTGCCAAACTTTTTTCAATTAATGACCTAAAAGAGAAAAATTAAGTCGCCCCGTCACCTAAACTTACAAAAATATGAGTTTAAACTATGAGTTTAAAATGTATATGAAATGTTATTACTTCATTATAAAA
>JAPZDZ010000006.1:13861418-13873656 GCA_029783805.1 Acanthurus tennentii | reverse complement strand
TGGTTAATTTTCTGTCAGTCAGCTGATAAACTGACTAGATGATTCAGCATCTTCTTTATTTTAGTCGTATTTAATCAATGTCACCCACACTGAGGTCCTTCTTGGTACCAACAAGGAACAGCAGAACACTGGATGGGTCATTTTCCTTCATGGCGTCCTCCAGCCACTGCCTATACACACACACACACACACACACACACACAGTTATCAGACTTCAAGTTTAATTTCAATGATACAATAATTGGCAAATAATGGGAGAAATTCCTTACCTGGCGTGTGCCAAAGAGCTCACACAGCTCAGGTCAAACACCACTATGATGGCTGGAGGAGCATGAAGAGAGGGTCAGTATGAATGCAACAACAACAAACCCAAACAAAGAGCACGATGACACAGTGTTTCAGGTCAGCAGAGACTGGGCTAACTTTACCTTGTGCTCCTCTGTAATATGTTGACGCGATGCATTTGAAACGCTCCTGACCTGCCGTGTCCCACCTGAAAAAGATGGTGGAGAAGAAAAGAAGAGAAGAGAGAAGAGCTGGTGGGGAAGGCTCATTAAAGGTCCTGTTTCTCTCTTCACATGTGCATTCATGACCAGAGCTAACATAATGAAAGAGAAACATGAAGCTTAGGGGTCCAAACAAAAAGCTAATGAGATCTGAAAGATGTTTTTAGTTTCAAAATGATCGAATCATGGGACTTTGTGTATATTTAGATTGTTCTAGACACTGTATATTAATTGAAGATCACATCAGCATAAAACAGACCTTGCTGATCAGTTTGACCCTGAAGAAGTGAATTTGTTTGTTTAGGGCTCAGTCTGTTAACTGAGTGTTTCTCTGTGGTCTAACTTCATACTTACAGCTGTAAGCTGAAGGGAACACCGAGCACCTCGAAGCGCTCCATCTCAAAGTCCACTCCTATGGTTGCTTTGTAGTTTTTATCAAACACACCCTTACGAAACCTCACAGGAACAAAGGAACAAGAAGAAGAATTCACATTAGAGCTGCATCCAACGATCACTATTACTGGTAATTAATCTCTTACCTATCAAATAATGTTTGTAGTGTTTTTTTCAAGTAATTTTATCATTTTACCGATAACTCACTTGGTCAATTAAATGCTAAACTACTGGAGAAAAAAAACATAGTCTTACATTTATAGTATCATTATAATCATATCAGAATATTTAATACAAGTACAGAAAATGACTCCAGTGTCTTCATCTCTCTTCAGTATCAAATTTAAAGTAACTCAGTTAAACCCTTTGAGATGATCAGGACCTTTCTGAAGAAAACATCTCAGCTGTTAGCAAATATTGACTGTGTGTGTTTCCACAGGTCACTGAACTCTACTTCATTTTATCACAACTTTATTTTGACATTTGGACTTATGAAGTTACTGAAAGTTACACATGTTCACAGCTGGGATCACCTTCATAGGAAATGTAAAACTAAAAACATTAAGCTAATAGATGAAATGATCAAATTTACCTGAAACAATTCTAGTCATCTGACACTTATAGATTTTTTTTATTTATGTAAAAAAAAATTTTGTGGCACCACAACCTCAACCTGGAAAGACAATAAGGTTCAGCCATGTTTTTATTGAACAAAGCTTGAGACAAATGTATCTACATTCAAAAGAAACAATTAAACAAAAAAAATGTGGAAATCATAGTTTGAATCCCACCAAATTTGAATTAAAAATACCTCTCAATAACCTCACAACTCTTTCATTAATGGTGGTTATTTCTGACTGTTTCTTACCTGCTGATCAGACATGTTTTGCCAACTGCAACATCTCCCACTACAATGACCTTGGCAATATTGAAGCTGGAAAAAGAAGGTCAGTACTGTCATTTAACAACAGCCTACCAGCCTGAAACACACAGCAACATGCAGACATCACTGCAAACAAACTGCAGGAGTTGACACTGATTAACCTCTTTAACATCACACCTCACACAACTATTAAATGTTTCTATTCTCAAATAATTAATGTAAAATTTGATCGTGTACAGACCATGTGAATGCACGAACCCCTAACAGACCTCAGACTACTCTACACTAAAGATGAAACATGTTTAATGACTTAATTAGTTTACATTTAGCAGCCTCTCCACTGATCTCACAAAATGAAGGGAAATTTGGTGTGATTGAGACATTCTTAAGCTTTTTAGAGGGATTATAATTTGCTAATGCTTCACCATCCATTTACAGCCTAATTAGCCACAGAAAAAGACTCCAGTCAAATTTTGCTACGTCATTTTAATTCACTAAGACTTCGCTGTTTGCAAATCTCTCTCAACAAAAAAATCCAATTAAATTAAGTCATAAAACCTCAGTCACAAAACCTGATTATGAGATTTAGAAAAGAGAAATGCTCTGTTTTTACACATTACATTTAAATAACCTTGTCAGAATCTTCTTTGTCTTCTTTTATACACTAGTTATGAGTCATGAATAAATGCTTAAAAATTGAGCTCTTTTAACGCTAGTGGTGTATTTGGGAGTTTTCTTCTACGAACAAAAGTGTAGTAAGGAACAAAAGTAAAGCAGGTGAAGGAGACTGTGAGGCATTTAAAAGATAAGTCTGATAATTCTTTAGGCTATTTTCCTTTTTTGTCAGCAAATTCCATTTAATTTTATTAACAGATATTCTCTGTATAGTCATAGTTGCTGAGCTCTTCTGTGCCGTAGACCTCTGTTTTTGTCAGTATACAATTAAAACCAGGGCTTAAGACTATCTGCTCCGACCAATGAGCCTCACTGTTACTTTGTGACCCTTCTTCCATTATGATGGACATGGGTGCTGCAGTTTATTTTGAGTCAGTCTCACACACTCTGTTATGCAGTTCACTGAGCACCAAACATGTACTACTACACAACTGAGTAAGGTACCCAATAAATGAATGTATTTCTCTGTTTGAGTCAACTTTAACTTAAAACGACACAGTGTCCAGCAGGACTAGGATTTTTATGAGCCTTTCCAAAAGATGAAACAACATATTTGTGACCAGTTTGTCAAGATTTACAAGTGACCCAAACACAGAGGGAAGCTGGGTTGAGAGACAGATTTGTCGCTTTTCTCTATGATTTGTTAATAGTAATAAAAATGTTGAGTAACAGCAGCCTCATCCTCTAAATAAATTACCGGATAACTGCAGTCAGATGTGATGGGTGTTGTTGATGGCTGTCAGCTGACATGGTAAATATAGCATGACATAAAGGGCCCTTCCTGAACTAATACATTTAATTTAAACACATACGCCAGTGTGTGTAATGAGCGGGGACATTAACCCCTGTGTGATCTCACCTCACCGTGCCTGTCTTCTGTGCTTGGCAGACAGCCTTCACCTCTGGGTGGAAGCCATCTTTGGTGTGCAGTGCTGCATGTGGACTAAAACACTGTAAGGAAGGGGAAACAGCCAGAAACAGAAAAAGACTAAAGGAAAGCATGAAAAAGAGAAGCAGAATCCTGTCTTCCTTCATCAGGTTCATTACATCCGTGACTTTGTCCCTATTTATCGACAGCTTTGTGTCTGAGCTTTAGATTTGGCTTTAAAACAGGCCTGCTTTCATTTGGACCACAATCATTTTCTAAAATGCATCTGCAGGACTTCATTTGAGGGGTTAAACTTCCTCAGCTTACAGAGAAATGTTAATATGGAGCAAAAAACAAAAGAAAAACAAGAGTACAGTACCAAGAGTTCATGAGAAAAACAACATATTTTAAATGAACAGAAGAGCAAAGAGCAGCATATGAAACTCTTAATAGCTTTAGCATCAATATTAAATTGTTGGCTTGTGTGTGCGTGTGTGTGTGTGTGTGTTCGTGTGTGTGTGCTACTAACCTGTGGGAGCTCATTTATGATGCGGTCCTTCTTCACAGGTGGCAACATGCTGTTGTGTTGGATCAGCACACACACACACGCACCCACACACAAACACTTCGAGGCTGCCACGCTCACTGACAGCAAACACACCGTTCATTCACCTCAAAGAGGCACACACTCTTTCCCTCTCTGTTTTTCTCACCACTCCCTCCACAAAACCAATAAAGGACACAATTAATTCTTTTCAACTTTTCCTGAAATAGAGTGAAAAAAAACACAAAGTTAAAATGTTGGCTTTTGTATGCAGAGTGTACAGTACATCTGATGTTAATTTTCTTATTTATTTCTCTTTTTCGGTATTTTTGGTCCTTTTCAAGTAGGCTGACATTGAAATTTCTCTGCTTTTCCACAGTCCTGATAAACATCATGAGAAATTATTTATGATTCAGGGGACTAGATTGAATAAAGTCATTGCATTATTGTACAGCAGCATTGCAACCTAGAAACTTTTTTATTTATATGCACCCTTTGTTGATCAATTGGTTGACTATGTTTTAAAGACAGTGTGGTAGAATAAGAATTCACTGATTTTAAGTTAAGGGTAGTGCATCAACAGATATTAGGAAAAAGAAACCTTATGTAAAAAAAAAGTCTAGGACAGCATAAAAGGCCCAAGTAAGTCTAAAAACTTTACCTGAAACTGCTGAATGAAAAAATGCTGAAGGAGTTTTGCTCTGGCTCCAAAGATTGGAGGCGATATCCAAAGTCTGCCGAGAAAACAAATCCAGAATAAAATGACGCTGACAGCAACAAACTGAGTCTGCAGACGGTCAAACACGCGATTTAGAGGACTCTCCACGTAAAAAGAAAACCAGAGTAATCTATCCAACAGTGCCACCCTCTGGCTGCAGGGACTCACAATGACAATAATCTTTATTTAGATCTATGTATGCCCAAACAAGAGGTAGCTGCATATTTGGGCAGTGACATTTTGAGTCACAATTTTCTTATTGGTTTTGCATTCTCAGATAAGTTGACAGAATGTAGAGAGGCTAATACAAAATGAAACAAGATGGTGTTACGGTGGTTAAACTCATGACAGTTTTGAGAAATTTGTAATTTTTTTTAAAGTATTTTCATATTTATGCACCTTGTCCATCTTGTTTGTCTAATTCAACTGTAAAGAGGTGACACAAACATAAAAAAGCAGATGTCATACAAAAAAATTAAAATGTCTTTTTTAAACTGAAAATTTGAAGAAAGTTTTGGAAGATATTAGTACAGGTTTTGTTAAGTATGTCAAAATTGGTACAGTTAAACTTTTACATAAAATTAATTTTGGATTGTAGCCATTTAATGGTCATGCTCATGCTTTAATGTGTGGTTAAATGTACTGGAATTTAAACGATAGATGTGGTTGGTTAGTAACCTTTAAACTATCATACAAACATCCTGAGTAAAAATTAGAGTATTAACTTCTTAAATGCTGTGAAGTAGGTGTACAGTAGACCACAAGTAAATTGTTCCTCTTCATCACTGGTTAAACGATTTTTAATTATTTTTTAAATTCATATTCATATAAAATTATATTGGTGTTTGTATTGTCATCAAATTCATTATTTTAAAACATAGAAATAGAGACCAATGACAGAGACACAGCTTGAAGTAATAATGTTTACGCTCCGATACAACAGGTGGCGATAGAGCGCCCTTTACGTCGGTTTCTGTCGCGCCACAAAAGCTGCGTAGCTATGACGTCTTAATACTGCGACGTTCAGGACGTATAAAAATTTCGCCAACTGCCGTACTGTCCCTTTTGGTCTGGTCATCCACGCATCGTGGAGTCGTCCCGGGGCTGACAATATTTCGCAAAACTTGTTCAACTTGGTCAGTAAATACAAGTCGGCTGCACAAACCAACAAAAGAGGACTCCGAGTAACAGTTTCATGATTTACGTTACACGTGATACCTGCTAGCTTAAGTGTAATATTAACTGCACCTCCCGGGCCTCGTGCAGCCACGTGGGAAAGACTAAATGCGGGACAAAATTAAAGATTTAAGATGTAAGTTTTGTTATTTTTCTTTTTTTTTTGTCTTTGAGCAAACTATTTTTAGATGTCGTGGAAAGCTTGGACTCCTGTTTCTTATATAAACACGCTTTTCCTCCAAAAAGTGAAGACATGATTAAGTCGAGATTCAATTAACTACTTGAAAATCCTTGATTTTCACTGCCTTTCTGTTGTTGCTTTCATGAGATTTCAGATTTCATATATCACTTAAGTACTTGTCTGTCAGTGAATATAATTCTGCCATTATTCTCATTTTTAGCCTCATATGGTCTTTGTCTTTACTCAGATGAACTTCAGTCTGGCATGTCTTTGCGCATGTTCAAGAAATCCATTCTGGATATATGGGGTCTCCTAATATCCATGACAGGTCAGTGATAAACCAAACCATCTGTGATAATGCACGTGTCAGTGATGAAAACTGTGAATAGGAAGTGCCGTCTGATGCGATAACTGACGATGTTTCATACTCACTGTTCTGAGCCTCAAAAACTGCAATGAACCTTCACTGCAATGAACTTCGTTCATAAACTTTATGGACTCATTTTTTTTGGACTTCTTTGTTTTTAGAGTGCTCAGAATGGGCCAATTCCAGATGATGGAAGTCAAAATTTGAGGTTGGTATCAAAAGTACTCACTATAATTTGTGCTATAGCTGTGCATGTAGTGATGAAATCTAAACTGAAATAGCTGGAATTACCGGCAGATTGTTTGGTGGTGACTCTCGGTTTTCTGAACATTAGGTGATGCAGTTGTTCTGTGACACAGTTAATGGACCAGACTTAAGTACAAATCATAACCTTGTCTCCTCTTGTAGCTGGAAACTGTGAAAGAGATGTGAAGTGTTTAGGACTGGAAATAGACTTGCTAACAACCGAAGGTCTGATTAACGGGTAAGTTAACACATCCTTTTCAGGGTTGTACTTAAGTTAAGCTTTATGGTGACGAAAACTGTGTAGGAAGTGCTGTTTAAGAACAACTGACCACACCAACATATTTGTTTCTCAAGTTAGGTGGGAGCTGTTCTTCACTGCTTATCTAAAGTTGCCATTTCCCCTCTCTTTCAAGGTACCATGCAGCCCTGAGTGATCTCAGTTAAACCAGCTGACTGAACATGTTTCATGTCTTAAAGGTGAATTTTCACTATCAGTCATAGAAATGCTAACTGTCTGTGTCTGTTGTGATGAAACTTAAACTGAAATAGCTGGAATTACCGGCAGATTGTTCAGTGGTGATCATTGGTTTTCTGAACACAATAACAAACATCTTGGCTTAGATGGACTTTCTTGCTGTCAGTTTTTAACCATTTCAAATTTTGTCTCTGGTTTCTATAGATTAAGCTGGTCACTGAAGAATCCTCTGGAAGCGAGCGACTTCTCTCTTAGGTGAAGCTGCAACTTTTGAAATGATCTTTAAGTTCACATTTATTTTTAGGAAGGGTGTCTTTTGAAATGTCAAATAAGCTTCAATCTCAACTTTGCACAATAGAAACACCTGGTTTGATTGTTTAAACTTCACAGTGAAGCAGGGAACTTGCTAACCGACAGTCTTGATAGTTGTGAAGAGACATACATGCTTTTAGTTACTCTGCTAGAAATCCACATTATTTGTCATATGTCTAAATTTCAAGTAGGCATAATCAAACATTTTAATCCCACCTTGATGACTGGTTGATATGTGCCAGAGATAAGCAGAGATTAGCAGAGATTTGTAATCTTCAGCTCCTGCACATATTGCAGGTGTCTGTTTGTCGTGAGCTTCCAGCACTTTGTAGCCTAATGCTGTGAAATTGACTAAATCCTAAATACAGGTGATTTGACTCAAGTTGTACAAAGGTGAGTTAAAAGAGGCTTATTTGCTTACAGTTAAATTACTTCAAGAAGCTTTGTCAGTGATGAAAACTGGGAATAGGAAGTGCCGTCAGATGCGACAACTGACGATTGTCTTTAATCCACTTTTCTGAGATTTTTGAAGAACTTTTTCTAAGGCTGGTTTTCTATGTGTTGGTCTATTCTAAATTCCCACAATTGTTTTTATCACAGGTGTTGCACCGTGTGTTTTCTCACTCTGAAATCTGCAGTTGAGTGACCTTGACAGGTAACTTAAGTTTTTAATACAAGGCAGTTGTTTTTGGTTATGATGAAATCAAAACTGAAGCAGCTAAAACTCTAACAAGAGAACAAAGAAATAACTGCATTGATGAAATGTCTCCAAGGCCCAAACTCTTATTGGTCTCAGGGCCTGCTCAGGATGACACCTGCAGTGGACAACTCCCAAAAGTATGCTTGTAGCAGAGAAGCTACTTTGTAAAGCAAATTGCAGGAAAATGCGCAGTGAGATGGAGCATTGTTCACATACATGCAGTGAAATATAATCTTGAGAAAAATTTTTGCTGAATAATGAAAGAAATTAAATGACACAAAATATATGGTGTCAGGGACTGGAAAATGTTAGCTCTGTACTTTAAGTTTTTTAATTGCAACGAGAGATCAGCTGATCTATATCAGCTGCTTGTCAGCTAACCTGACGTAAACTATCCAAACATTATAGATTACATGAACAACCAGCTGTGTTCAGTAGTGTCTATGGACTTTTAAAGCAGTTTCATTGAACCCAGAGTACAGTTTGTTTTTATTTCAAGACTGATTTTTATTTCTGACTCTCTCTTTCAGATGTCAAGAGGATCTGTGGACACAGATCTAAAGATGAATGTCAAAGTATTTGTGAAAACATTTTTACTGTAAAAACCAGATTAAATGTTTGGTATAATTATTGTAATAAAATTTCAAAACAGCCTGAAGTTTGAAACTGTGTGATTTCTTCCACAATGATGAACAAAGAAGCAGATCTTTAAAATGACATCAGTGCCTAAACTGCATGTAGGAACAAAAAGCAAAACTCAGAACTCATCATTTGAGTTCGAAGTGATCCTTCCTAAACCACTTAGACAATTAACCACAGAGCAGGTACAACACTGAGTGCTGTCTCATTTTAGGTTTTAAGCACACCAACACACACAAGATTTGTTTCACACAGGTTGAGGTCACGTTTTCAGAGCAGAGTCACTGTGTTTGAAATCAAATCAAAAGCAACTGGTCAAGCTTTCAGGTAAGACTGAACTTCATTTACAGCATTTAGCTTAAACAAACAGATCAACTGCACGACAGGTACAAAAAAACCCGTCCAGCACTAAAAAGTTTGGTCCCAATTAGGGTCAACGGCTACAGTCAGGCTGAACCTGAATGTTTGCACTGTTATGCATGGGAAAGTGATAGCATTGATAGCATTTGTCTTTGAGACAAATGTCAAAACATCACTTATTTTTATATTGACAATGAGACAGCACTCACTTAATATATGATGTTTTGACATTTTTCTCAAAAAGCAGTTGGCAGCCATTTTCATCCGTTTACACCTGAGGTCTTTTCCCATGCATAACAGTGCAAACATTCAGGTTCAGCCTGATGTTTTGACATTTGTCTCAAAAACAAATGCTATCACTTGTTTTTATATTGACAATGAGACAGCACTCACTTAATATATGATGTTTTGACATTTTTCTCAAAAAGCAGTTGGCAGCCATTTTCATCCGTTTACACCTGAGGTCTTTTCCCATGCATAACAGTGCAAACATTCAGGTTCAGCCTGACTATAGCCGTTGACCCTAATTGGGACCAAACTTTTTGGTGCTGGACTGGTTTTTTTTTTTTTAACTTGTTGTGCAGTTGATCTGTTTGTTTAAGCTAAATGCTGCTAATGAAGTTCAGTCTTACCTGAAAGCTTTTGACCAGTTGCTTTTGATTTGATTTCAAACACAGTGACTCTGCTCTGCAAACGTGACCTCAACCTGTGTGAAACAAACTTGAAACAAATCTTGTGTGTCTCTGTGTGCATAAAACCATGATTTTAAAAAAATGTGATGCGAATAAACAGTTTATTAAAACAGAATGCAATTAAAACAAACTTTGCCAACAACGGTAACACAGTGTTCCTGAGCCCATATGGTTTTATCTTCTGTATAATCGTGTTTTTTGAAGTGTTGAACCTCATCCAATCCTTGCCTATAATGATACTATTACCTGTACCAATGAACCTGTTTACCTGTGGCATGTTTCTAACAGGTGTTTTTGCAGCATTTCGTGACTTTAGTGGTCCTGTTGCTCCCGGTTTAAATAGTTTTAAGCATCTTGCTGATTCACTTTCAAAAGAAACATGTACTTACAAATATTAGTCATGGTAATGAGCTGAAATATTAAATATATATAGTTCTTGTAGAGTTTTTAGTTAGTATATGGTTTAAATGATTTGTAAATTCTCCCATTCTGCTGGCAGCATAAGTACAAATTTGTGAGGAGATGATAAATTAGTTGGTAAGCAAAATGGAAACTCTTATTCTTCAGGTTGGCTTTAGTTCAAGTGCCTGGTTTTGGGCAAGATATCAGGGTTGCGTAATCAATAATTCAGTGTTATGCCTTTAGCATAATTCATCCTCTGCCAAACCAAGTACAGGGATGTGGCTTCACCTGCTTCAAACCGTTAAATATCTGAGACCAACTCTTCTGGTTAGCAGTAGGTGTGTGGAAACTTTGATAGTAGACTCCGACTTTACGGGTAAGTTTTTCATTTTCCTGTTATTATTTCATCTTTTGCTTGGTGTTATCCCCATAACATTTGCCAGTATCAGTTTTGCCTTATAAAAACTGCTAAACGATTTCTATTTGATCAGATTGTAGACATTTTGCTCTTCAACATGGAATACACCCCAATGAAAATGGTTGGCTCCCTCTATGAGGTTGGAGGCGAAGGAAGCCCCTCTAACCATGTGAAATTTAAAGGCCAAGACTTCAAGCAGCTCAGGGAAAATCTTCTCAGCCAGAAGAAGATATTTGAGGATAAAACTTTCCCTGCGGACCTCAACTCTCTGGGAAAAATTGAGCATAAGACAAAGGAATGGCACAGTGAGGTGAAGTGGCTTAGACCTCATGTAAGTCAGCTTATCCGTTGTCTAAAATAATGGTATAAGTATGATGTTTGAGAAGGGTGAGGATTCACAAGTCTTTCATCCTTTACAGGAAATCGACCCCGAAGCAACATTTTACATAGGTACCGAAACAAGGTTTGACTTCAATCAAGGGGCTGTTGGTATGAAAACTTAAGAAATTCTCAATATTCTCCTTATAATTTGTATTTACAACATGTGATTTACTGGAAAGCTCAGCATACAGGCCTTTTCTATGAATAAAGGCATTAGGAATGTATTCATCTTAAGGTTCTCTGCCGTTTCCTGCAGGTGATTGCTGGTTTCTAGCAGCTATTGGAGCTTTGACTTTTCACAAGTCACTGATGAAACAAGTGGTGCCCCCCGATCAAAGTCTCAAGGACAACTATGCTGGAATATTTCACTTTAGAGTAAAGAACCCTTTTCTTTCAAGAGGATCCAAACAATCCTCAATGAACCTTTTTGATTGAAAGTATATTTTTAAGTTGGAAGTATTTAAACAAATTTAAATTTGTTTTTATCATTCCTCTTTTGAAGTTTTGGAGGTTTGGAAAATGGGTGGATGTTGTCATCGATGACTTGTTGCCGACACACAACAAGGTGCCTGTGTCAGTCTCAACCAATCCTACAAAAGAGTACTGGGCCCCCCTGCTGGAGAAAGCTTATGCCAAGTACGTAATAACCATACTGTAACCCTTTATACAGACTAAAATGACACAATACACAGAGAGCTAAAACCTTTAGCCACTTTTTTTTTCTTTACCTGTTGGAATAAAAATCAGTCTGTTGAATTTCATTGTAGGAGCTTTAACACACTAGTTAATAAAAACTTCAGATCCAAATAACCCTCATTTTAATTCCTTGCCCATGTGCTCTCTGTCTTGTCTGCAAATTTGTTTGCCCCCAATGTTTTCACTTCAGGATCTGTGGCTCTTATGAAGACTTGACAGCTGGAAACCCCGCTGAAGCCTTCAAGGACTTCAGCGGGGGTGTGACCGTAAACTACACATTGTCAAAAAGCCCTTCTGCTCTGTGGGAAATCATGAAGAGAGCCGCACAGTGCAAAGCCATGATGGCATGTGATACTTATTCAGGGGTAAATGGCAAAACTTCGTCTAAGTAGGTTTGGACAAGTGGTTCAAAATAACTTTGATCAACCGTAAACCTGTGATTTGTATGTGTTACAGGAAAAATGGGCTGAAATTTATGATAAGACTGGTCTTGTGCCCGGTCATGCCTTTGCTGTGACAGGCGGCCGGCGGGTTATGCAGCAGGTATAAAGACTGTGTGCTGCTTTTGTCCCCTTAGCTTGTTTAACTTCAACTTTAAAACACTGA
>JAPZDZ010000006.1:13842026-13856444 GCA_029783805.1 Acanthurus tennentii | reverse complement strand
TATGACTTTTTCAAAACACTCAAAAAACACTTCAACACTTAAAACAAAATTTTGCCCCTTGTTTACAGAAATGTAGCAAGTGTCCCAAGACAGTGTTTTTTTAATTATTATTTTCTTGTATGCATATTTTCAAAAGGCTATTTAAGTTATTATCTTCGTGTAACTATTGTGTCACTTCCTAAACATGCCTTATGTAATCATGCATGCTTATATTTTCATTTATTGCTTTCTTAATTTCATTTAAATGCTTTAATTCCTGCTTATTAAACATGTTGGAAGTCAATGTTTTTCTCCTGGTAGATTTTATTTGACATGAAAATTCTAGGATCAACCCATACAGGCATACATACATAAATTAGGGTGTAGCTTATCTTTCCTAATTTGATGCAAAATCTCACATTTTAACTTCTCAAACTATTTTTTCTCTCTAGTTCCTTCAATCGTGGCTTAACTCAGCATCCAAACATTAGTCTAATCCTCCATCTCTTTTGCAAAAGGAAAAAAGGAGAAAGAAGTTGTGGTTTTTATACATAATAGCATTTTTGTACAGTTTCTCCTCTTCTTTAAATTAAAATAGGTTCCACACAATGTGCATAAGATGTTTTATGCAAAGCAATTGATGTTTACTTTGTTGCAGTAAATGCATCCAACAATGCACTACTCTGATATCACATACAGCTTCATGTTTTGTTTTGACACCTTTATTGCAAACATGTGCATTGCATGCTCGCTATAATAACAATCTGTTAGAGGTGATTTACAGGTGCTGCTTTGCTCACAGGGGAGCTTCGCCAGTTTGAACCAGTCCACCACATCTGTAACTCATAGACCTGAGAATAAATAAGCATTTACATTTTATCTCTTGATTTGATTAAAAAAAACCTCAGACTTTCACTGTGTTCTAAAGGCTGTTTTTCTTTAGTTCTTTGGATGCAGCAGAATTCAGCTCTAAAACAACAGTCCACTCCTAAATCACAATTTAAGTGTGATGATGTTCATTATTTTAACTTTAAATCATTTTGCAGGTTATCACATTAAAATCCCCAAAGTCACATCTCCTCCCTCATTAGACTGTTAAGAACTTATCAATATGCAGTTTTTAAATATTAATTTAAAATAGTTCATTAACACTCAGTTGATTTTTAAAAATTTGCTAATAGCAAAATACAAGCAGTGAAATAATGAAAATGACTAAACATTTAAGGATCATGATAGAAGCGACTGTTATTTTCTTGGTTATGTAATACTCAGGGAATAAAGGTGCATTCATGCTGTGCTACAGTCTACACAATAAGAACAGATATAATGAAAAGCAGAAAACTGTTATTATCTATGTGCATTACACAGGTGAAGGTTTAACAAGACCGATGTGACAGGTGACATGTCAGAAACATGTCAGTAGAGGCGATGACATATAACTGAAACCAGTTTCCTTGATGAGAACCCCCCAGGCCTCTTTTATGCTTGTTTTTCTATACGTTCTTGGGGGCGGATCTGACTCCAGATTTACGTAAGACGGTGGGTATATAAAAGTGCCACAACTGCTGCAAAGACCAGCTTGGACTCCTCCAAGTCACCTCTCCTTTCAGGAAGCAGCAGTTGATCAGCAGTAGGTCTCACGGGTAAATCTCTCCATCTATCTCTGTATCACTGCTTTTGCTTATTAATTTCTTAAAGCAGATTTTAAAAATCTCTTGTTTTTTCTTTCATCTACTCAGAAACCTCTTGTCAACATGCCTGAATCCGGGAACTGCACCTCTATCATCAATTTGCGTTACCAAGATGGCAGTGAAGGGAGCCCCTCCAACCCTGCCAAGTTCAACAACCAAGACTATGCGCAGCTGAAAAGATTCAGCCTCAGCAGAGGGAAGCCGTTTGTGGACAACACCTTCCCTCCTGAGAGCCAATCTCTGGGAGACCTGCCTGATATGAGCAGCTGGCGTGAGGAACAAGTGCAGTGGCTTCGACCATCAGTAAGATAATCCTCATGTCAATACAAAGATAAAATTTCTATCTCCAAAACTCAATTTAATAATTTCTCTTTGTTTCAACATGCTTGTCTACATTTGATTCATTTCTGTTGTTGCATTTTTCAGGAAATCCTGAAGGCACAAAACAACAATGAGAAGCCTACTTTCATTGAGAAAGGAGCTTCCCGCTTTGACTATGGTCAGGGCGGTGTGGGTAAGAAATTATCTCTGGCTTACAGCTGAAAACAACAACAATTACTACCTTGCTTAGGTGAGAATTCAAACCATGCAGCAGTTCTTTAGAAAAAAAACTTTTTTTTTTACCAGGTAACTGCTGGTTTCTGGCTGCAATTGCCTCACTCACATTCCGTAAGAACCTGATGGTGCAAGTGGTGCCCATGGACCAGTCCTTTGAGAACAATGCAGGGATATTTCACTTCAGGGTAACAAATATCTTTAGTCTATAAGCATATAATACAGAAGTATGTGAAATCAGTGTTTTTTCAATATATTCTGGCCATCAGTTAATTCTTACTTGTCCCTTCTTTGTCAGTTCTGGAGGTATGGCAAGTGGGTAGATGTTGTCATTGATGACCTTCTGCCAACAATCGACAACCGTTTGCTCTCTGTGCACGCCAAAGGTGGAAATGAGTTCTGGGTTCCTCTGCTGGAGAAAGCATATGCCAAGTATGAAGCCAATTCATTACACCTTAAATGGTGCCACAGACACCAGAGTCGAGACACAAAATGATTAGCAACTAATGGTTTCCGTCAGCATTTGCAAACATCTTTCCCTCTGTCTCCTTCAGAGTGTGTGGTTCATATGCCGACATGAATGCCGGGTTGCCATCTGAGGCCTGCAAGGACTTCAGTGGAGGTGTGCACATGTATTACCAACTCAGAGAGGTCCACTCCGCAGACCATGATGAAAAGTTGTGGCAGTCACTGAGCAGAGCCACCGACTGCGACTCAATGATTTGCTGCGGCACCGCACAGAAAGGGGTAAAAAGGCACATTTCTCTCAGGAATTTTTTTAACAATCAAACTCATCAGGGTGATTGAACATTTTTTTTTCTACTTCAGACAACCCTGGTGAACACTGTATCACACACTGGATTGGTGGATGCACATGCTTATTCTGTCACCGGAGTAGATGTGGTAAATATACAACAACTGAGAAGAAGAGTGAAAATAATAGCCTGAAGGATTTGAAAGTAAGAAAGACTTTTTCAGCAATAATTGGCACTGACTCTTTTATAAAGTTATCACTTCATTTTTAGGTCAGTCAGTATGGCTCCGAAGTGAAGCTGGTGCGAATCATGAACCCTTGGGGCAGAACAGAGTGGAATGGAGAATGGAGTGACAAGTACTTGAATTCATCATACAACCACTTGTGCATGCTATAATGATAAAATTTGCACTGCATTACAAGTTTGTGCAAAGAAATCTAACAGGAACAAATATGTTAAGTGTCAGCATGTTGAATTCTGTCATTAATCACTTCCCTCATTCTCCATTTCTTTTCCTCAGCTCAGATTCGTGGGGAGGGGTGAGCCTTAAAGATCGTGAAAAGTGTTCTAACCGCAACGAAGGAGAGTTCTGGTAAATTTGCAACACTCGAAGCTATAGTTATGTAACAAAGGTGGCTTTTTTTTCGAGCTTTAAGCTCTCACAAATGTCAAATAAATCATTCATAAAGACAGTTTTGGGAATAGTCCTGAATATACACAAGTAATACATTTGCTGGCTTGTAATTTGCACACTAAGTTTCCTGTTATCACCACATCTACTCCCTTGCCTTTAAAACATTGTTCCATAGTGCTACTAGTGGTCAAACACTATACAGGGTACCTTAAAACAGTGAGGTCTGATAATAAAATTACAACGGAACACGTTTTACTATTTGTGATGAAATTTGAATGCACAGTGGTACAAAGAACAAAACAGCTGTTTCTCTTCTACATGGTGGACGTACACTGTGTTTTTTTTTAAATGTCTCAGTGGTTGAAATTTAAATTTCCTTCTGGCTTTTTCTTTTCTCTCTCTTGCTGTGCTGCCTTTATCTGCCAGGATGAAGTTGGAGGACTTCTGTTACTATTTTGTGAGTCTTTTCATCTGCTGTGAGAACCCAAACTTTATTGATGGAGACCTAAGCTGCCAGTGGAAGTGCATGATTTACGATGGCAGCTGGGTAGCTGGGAGATCTGCAGGTGGCAACTGGTCCGATTGTGAGTCTGGTTTATTCTTTTACCTTTTATTGTAACTGCAAGGACATGATGTTTGATGTGCCTTTGTCCTTATGTGAAGCATCACCTGCATTGTTATTGTTTCTCACCTGCTATAGCTTCCTTCGATACAAATCCCCAGTATCGCATCCAAGTGACGAAAATAGATGAGGAGGAGAAGAAAGACACAAACATCTTGCTCTCTCTGATGCAAAAACCTCTGCAGCAGCATCGCAAAAAGACAAAATCCTACCCAATTGGACTCACCGTCTTCCAGGTTTGCATCCCAAATTTTGATTAAAAAGTAACCGACTATTAAATAATAGAAAATGTAATACTTGGCAAATATAAAAACTCAGAAACAAAGAAATAAATGAAAAAAATGTTTATTGTGAATGAGACGAAAAACCGTAAAGCACAGTAAACTCAAACAGGAAGACACGTGGGTTGTGGGTTAAGTAGTTAGGAAAGTGCTTTAATCATACTCCTTTGACAGATGTTCAGTCATTGTTTTAGGCTAATGAACATTTTTGACCATTTCTGAACTCAATTGCTTCTCCTTCCCATTTCACATCCAACAGGTTCCAGCAGGGGTAAGAGCAAATAACACACTCAGCATGCACATGGAAAGCAATTTTTACATGTAAATAAATCAAGTATTTCACTCTGATGATTAGAGGGCAATTTTATGACATTAAATAAGGCTCATGTTCTTTGCAGACTCCACGGGGACGCCTGCGCTCCTCCTTCTTTAACACTAACAGACCTATGAAGCAAACCCAGATTTACACCAGGGAGAGGGATCTGATCGAGCCTCACAGCCTGCAGCCTGGGGAGTATGTGATCATCCCTTCAACCATGAAGCCAAACATGAGCGCAGACTTCGTTCTCACTGTCTACTCCAAGACTGATGCAAAGATCAGGTAAACATTGACTGATAATGAGTTCTAATGGGGTTTCTTTTAAAACAAAGGACTGCTCATTTGAATATCTGACCTATGATTGACAAGATTATTGATACTATATTAAGCAACAATGGATCAGGGTTTAAAGCTATCTTTGAAGACACTTGAGTCATGTCTGCAGTCTACTTTGAGGAATTTGGGATTTAAGCAAGTTGATTTTTGATTCAAATTTGTACATGTTTGTTATTTTAGAGGTTTATTTTACTTTGGTACTTGAGTGCTATTGAAAACTGGTTAATGTAGAAGTAGGGCAAATATCAGGACCACTGATAACTTGTTAAGGTTTTATTTTAAAAAGTGTATCCAATTGCTTAGTGCATCAGTGTTAAAAAAAAAAAAAAAATATATATATATATATATATATATATAAAATAAAATAAAATAAAATATTCTCTTAAATCAGAAAGGTCTCCTGATTAGACTAATAATCTGATCAAGCATTTGAGCCAGCCTTTTAAACTTGACTCCATATTTCTCTATCAGTGTAAAGAAGTGTAATCTCCATTCTGTGAATGAAAAAATGCTTTTTTTCAGTTCTCCATCTGTGTTAGGACATTTTCTCTTAAAACTAAAGATCACAATAAGATGACCTAGGTGTTTTCCGTTTAAGCATTGACCCCAGCAGCTTAGGGTGATTAAAAAAATTATATGCTAGCAGCAAGCCTGTGTAACAGAAAGTGACAATTGGTTTAGAAACAGGATTTTAACACATTTTTCTCTGGATCCAGCCCCAGTAACGGAGATGTTGATGGAGATGGTGATGGTCATGATCATAGCAGCGAAGAGGAGAACTTTGTTATTCCTGAGGTATGAAAATAGATGTAGTGCAAAACTAAACTGTAAGTTAGTAAACATTGTCTGTCACTTTCACAGCTAATTCACTAATGTCTCACCTTCAGATACCAGCTGACAGTGACGATGAAGAGGACACCACTGACAAGGATTCCACTCGTGCCTTATTCGACCGCTATGCTGACCAGGTGTGTTAATTTTCTTGCTTTTATCTTTTTAAATCTTTTTCTCTCCACTCATGTCCATTTCTCCTTGATCTGATATCAATTCATGACAGTTTTTGTTGTTTATTTGTGTGTTGTCAGGATGGTGAGCTGAGTGCCAGACAGCTCCAGAGGCTCCTGACTGACTACTTCTCTAACGGTAAGTAATTTACCTCTTTTTTCAGAACTGTATATTAAAATATTCAAAATCCTGGTTAATTCATTGAAAATCTTTTGGCAGCTTTACAGTCATAAATAATGTTGTCAATTCTACCATTGGCAGGGAGCAGGTTTGGCTTGGACACCTGCAGGGGCCTGATAGCTGTGATGGATGTATCCTACAAAGAAACATTTCATTGCTTGAACTCATTTCTTCACTAACAGTTAGCCCTATGATAACATGTCAGAAAGTCAAAACCATATCACAATATTCTGATCAGAAGATAAATGATTTTTTCATGCTTTTCATGAGACGTCCTTAACACACAAAGACCGACTATCGGATGAGGATGAGCTTTACTGAATTCTCAACTCTCTGGGATAAGGTTATGGAATACAAGGTAATGCAGCAATGACATGAAGACATATTTATTAAATCTTGTAACCTTTTGACACCGTCATTGATATGAAGTTAGTGATTAAAAAAAGGACAAATATGTTTAGTGTTTTCAGTTTCTCATGTATCTGAATCTTTTGTGCAGAAACTCTTTGACCGCTCAGATTTGAATGGCAGTAAAGCCCTGTCCAGCTATGAGCTTCAAAAGGCAATTGAGGCTGCAGGTATCAGTGTTTATTAATTGACACTTAAGGTTAATATCAAGCTTATATCAATATGAGGAATGGGAACATGCTTCATATTCACAACTGTAACTGGAGTATTTTTGCCCACACTAGGAATGGACGCTGATGATTTCTTTGTGAGGCTGATGACGAGACGCTTTTCAAGCAACTCCTACACCACCTTGGAGGACTTCATCACTCTCATGATACGTCTGGACCAGTTTTCTAGTGAGTGACATGGCAACCACCAACTGCATCCCTTTCATCAAACCCCCACTCCAGTTTTGAGAAATTAGGCTTTGATTTCTTGTGAATGAAGAGGACCCTCAGTCTAAAGAGCTAAATCCACCTTTAGTGTCTTTTTCTTGCAAATGCACATCGATAATCTCAGATTTCAACAATGAGCAGTATTGTAGCCTATAGATTACTTTTACCTTTCAAAATATGCTGTATATTTATGCTGTGTTTAACATGTTATTTGTTGTGTTTTTCTTTCTGTACAGATATTTTCAGGACCAGATCATCAAATGGAGTGCTCAGCTTGACCTGGAAAGATGTAAGTCCATTTCCTCTTAATGTCACTTTAGGATGTATTCTTTTCTTTCCCAAGGCATACAGTGTGCAAGAAGTGAACATGTGGAAGAAATATCCATGTTATCATTATCTAATAAAGAAAATTCTCTAAATGCAAACCATAATTTTTGTGTTGAATATTTAATGTGCTGACATGTCTGATATGAAAGTTTTTGTCAAAGCATTAAATTTGAATATTCAGGCAAAATTCCCTGTAAGCCAAAGTATGTTTGTGAAGTTTTCTGACTTGCTTTGCTAGAAAAACAGTTGAACATTTGAAGATTCAGAACTGTTTGTGTTTGTGTGACAAGTAATGTCAGCTAGGTTTGGTTAAGTCAGAGCTGGATGGAATTTTAAACCATCCTTCTTTGCTCTCAAACCCCAAAGTATGTATAAATGACAGGTTATAACTGCATTTTTCAAAAACACAGAAATGTTAAATGATCAATTATCATATCTGTACGAGCCATTAGCAACAGGTAATCTGTATTGGGAGAAAAAAAAATTGTTTTGTTTAAATAAACTTAATTATTTTATTGTTATTACTGATGCATTCACATATAGATAGCATTTAACTACAGGTTGTTCTGTCTATGACAATGCATCATATTTTTATGAGCCCATCATATGTTCTGATGGAAAAAATCTTAAACCTGTGAAGTAGTATTTAGCTTATTTATCAAATAAGTGTATTGGAGGAAAAAAGCACAATATTTACCTCTAAATATAGTTTTGAAGAAGTATACATTATCAGAAATGGAAAATGTACATATCTGAATAAATGTATTCAGCTACATTCTACCACTCAATATGTTTCTAACAGATTCTAACAATTCTTTTCTTTTTCCAGTGGACAAACCTCTCCATGTACAACTAGACCAAAGCTGACACAAGAGCAAGATGCCTCCATTCAAACATTGCTTCTTGTAAAACTGCTGTCTTCCTGTACAAAACCTGTAAAGCAGTTACAGGTTTCTGAGATGGTCTTTATGCAATAAACATTTTTTCTTCTGAATTATGAGCTGATATGTTGATTTTTGTACACATTTACCACCACACTGGGAATGACTACAGAAGAAACAAGAAGCAACCAAATAAAATGTGGACCACAAATAATTTTATTTACTTGACTACCTGACTACGTCCTAAAAATACAAAATCTTGACAAAACTGGCCAAACACAACTTCAGTGGCTCACAACTCATGCCATTCTTCCATCTTAAGAAATAAGCGACACAGTTTTATATTGCACTCATTTTTTTATGTGATGTTACAAGAGGCTCAAACTTCATATTTACAAGTCAGAGTTCTTAGTTCACAATGATGAATCAATAATCCACCTATACAAGTCCAAAAACACAAGTATGTCCATGCCTCTCATTACTGAAGACCATTAGCACACTCTGCTGTCTGAACATGTCCATTGCAGCGAATGACAGTCAGCCATTACAGGATGAGGTTGGCAATATTAGGTGCTTTTCTTATTTTCAACAAATCCCATGAAAAGACTAAAACGACTAAGGAACCAAACCAAAATCTTGTATATTCTTTTATGCCACAGACTTCTGCTGTTGTCCAAAACTATTGAAAACACACCAGTAAGCCTCACTGTTACGTTTGGGAACATGTTCTGTCATTATAATTAATATGGAGTTTATTTTGAGTCTTCCCAACATACACTGCCCTCCTGCTGTAAACACTTAGTAGTGCAACAAGGTTCAACAAATAAAAATAGTAAATTTACTACTGTATGGAGGACTTTGTTAGAAACTACAGTGGCCAGCCTTTTAAGGAAATCATTGCTATGAATATAAAATCAAATTAAACTTTTGACCAGTATTTAGATATTCAGTAAGAACCAATAGGTTTGAATAACAGGACAGAGAAGTCAGACAGTTTTGACAGAGGAAGTAACTAACCCATTGTTAATTTTGGTCTTGTAATGAGATTCATTGTAAAAACAAGAAAACATTAGACAACATTAACCTTACCTCTAAATTAAGATAAACGTTCTGTGAATTCAGGGTTGTTTGCTCAGTCCTCCTCTTTTTCTATGTAGGTCTTACAGGCTGAGCGTGCCATCTGTCTAGCCATGTACCTGTCTCGTGCTGAACTCACAGTCTGATCCGTGCTGCGCTTTGCAAACTTGTTTGCCTTCTCCTCCTTTTCTTTATTTTCCTCTTCTCCCTCTCCCTGCTCAGCTTCTTTTTCCTTTCCGTGTTCATTCTTTTCTGGATCTTTCTCCTCCCTCTTCACTGCCTTCTCCTTCTCTGGTTCCTTCTTCCTGTCCTTCTCTTCTTCCCGATCTTTGTCCTTTCGCTTGTCTTCACCTGGATTCCTCCTCTTCTCTCTTTCACCGTTCTTATCCCTCTCTCGTTCTTTGGGGCTCCTCTCCCTCTTCCCGTGCCTGTCTTCCCTCTCTGTGTCCCCCTTTGCCCTGCTTCTGTGATCCTCTCTGCCTCTGTCTCTGTCCCTGTCTTTCCTTCTGTCCCTGTCATCCCTTCTTCCCCCATGTCTTTCATCCCTTTCTCTTTCCCTGTTTCGGTCCCTGTCCCTGTCTCTGTCCCTATCTCTGTCCCTCTCTCGGTCTCTGTCCCTCACTCTGTCTCTGTCTTGATCTCTGTGGCTTTTCTTATATCTGTCTCTCTCCCTCTCTTTCTCCTTCTCCTCTCCGCTGCCTGATGAAGGTGACCTCTGTCTGTACTGGCGTTTTGAATGTGCAGAGCCTGTCGCAGGCTTGCTAAACCCAGTCTTTCCCTCCTCATTGTCGCTGCATGAACTCCGGATAATATCCTGGGATATGGACGAGTTGACAGGTGAAGTCCTTTCTGTGTCTGTTGAAACAGTTGAGGGTTGAGTTCTGTGGAAGTAGAAACAGAGATATATAATTGAATGCTATGAAGTTGCTAGTTGCAAAAATATGTATTTGTGTAAGTAATGAGGAGCCATGACTGACTTAATTGCTGAACGATCTGGTATCGCCTCCTCTCCTACAGTCTGATTCAGCAGGTGCCGGTAGAAACCACTCAGGTCTTTTTGTTTCTTGACGTCTAAAGCAGCTGCTCAAAACAAAAATAATTCAAACAAATTATTTACATCATTGGCATATGGTATATTTTCCACAACTTCTTAAAGTACATATATATCTAGAATTGTGCATCTACAATTAATACTCTTCACCAGTATCTGGTACAATAATATTAATTAAGGAATGAGTTACCCTCCAAACCTTTTCTTCTTTCAACAGAATAACTGAAAGACCATTTGGCTTTTTTCAATTGTTTTACAAGATCCTGACTGCTTAGGGTTGACAAAAAGTTGATTTAAGCTACATTCATATATGATTGCAAAGGTCTGGAGTTAAAAGCCTCACAACATCCATTACAACAAAATCTAATCTGCTCAGAGTCTTAAATTAGTTGTAAATTATCAGTCTAACCTTCAATCTCTGCCTCTCTCTTCTCTCTCTCCTCCTCCTCCTTCCGCTCCTGCAATTTTTGCCTGTAAGCTGAGGTAACATAAGCTTCTTTATCTGCAAACTGTTCTCCCTCTGCCTCCCTTTCCTTCTGAATCTTCCTCTCCTCCCTCCGTTCTTGTTCTTTCTTTCGGTCCTCAACTGCTTTCATTAACTGGTGGATATATTTAGGCTGCAAAAAAGAGAAAAAGATAAATAAAAATTAATTGAGTCAATGTTCACAAGTTCTGGCTCACACTTTGCTTTTTGTGTCTTGCTTCAGCACATTTCAGTAGAATGCATGCAGGCCAATGCAGGGTCCTCATGGGTGGTCTTTTTGATAATTAGATTAACTTGAAATCTTAGAGTTGATAAAATGCAGCTGTAAAACAGTTTAATATAAAAATTTTACCCTTTTGTCTGTGCCATGCAGAACTTTTTTGTTATTTTCAAGTCTCTGGTTTTGAATTTCATCATACACGGCATCATAGTCATATACAGTGCTGTCTTCTTCCAGGGCCTTCTGCATCTCCAAACGTGTCTTCAGACAGAGAAAGAAAGATGAGGACCAAAGAAATGTTATGCAACTAGGAATGACTGGGTTTGCAAAAACAAAAGGTAAAGCTGTTTTAAAAATTAAGTGGACTCAAGTCACGTTATGTCTTTTAATTCTTTTTCTCACCTGCTTCATCATCTTCTTTTTGACAGCCTCTTTCTGCAGACTCTCACCAACTGAGGTCTGAGAAACAAAACATAAGAGATATTTATTGCATCGAGACAGAAATCTGCTAAATGCCAAATTATACTTGAATGCCTCTTTTTCTTTTACAGAAAACTGTTAGGTTTTCATAACAAAACAAGCACTAGTTCCACCAGAAGCATTTGGTCAGTGACAAGAGAGAAGCTATTATACCAAGCTAATAACAAATCATTAAGTTTACCCACCTCATCATCTGAGTCATCCCCAAACACTGAAGGTTTCTGCAGGATTGCTGACTTTGATGCTCCTTTCTTCTGTGGCAAGATCAGCCCGTACCTGAGGACAATTAGGAAACAAGACTTCTTAAACCCTGATCAACAAGAAATCCTCTGTTCGGTTACTTTACAAGTCCTAATTCAGGAAGAAAAGTGGTGTCTCTACCGAGATAACTGCAAAAGCTTTCTATTTGACAATAAAAATGAAAAATTAATTTCAATTGTTTTAATTTCAGTACATTTGAATGAACAGCAAGTTATCCTAAGATGGACTGGTTCCGTGTCATTTTGGCAATGACTAACTGGATGGGTTGGTGATGATTCGAGCTAAGTCCCCAGCGTATAGTTCAGAACAATTCTATGTATTTAAAATGACGGTTCAGGAAAGGGATTATCCTTCAAACACTTCTGAATATTTCCGTTAGCAATGTGCAAACGAATTTTCAATATTCCGGTTACAAGAACAGCCATATTCAAATGACAGTTTGAAAGGACAGTGACTTAACTTGGTAATGCGACAGGTGACTTGGTGCAAACATAAAGCTTGGAGTACTTTACATAATGCAATACAATAGCACAATAAGGTGAAGCAAAAATTCCCCAAACCTATCATATTGGCTGCGCTCTTAATGACTAACATTAGCTATAGAAGTTTTATTGACAATGACAATGTATCATTAGTAATGCTGGGCAGACGTCGGAAAAGATGGTGAGGTGTTTCTGCAAACACAAAATTAAAAAGATGGTTGATATATATACAGCAAGTAAGACAAAAGTAAAGATTTGAAGCCTTATAATATGAAATGGACCCCGTTTTAATTAACGTTAACAGGCTGATTGGTAGGCGTTGTTAGCATAACGTTAGCCTGTCGTTTAGTAGCAACAGGAGCAGAAATGGACAATCCCTTGTTTTTGCTAATGACCCTGAGCTAAAAAAAAAACAAGGCTGCTACAGTGAATTAATGCCTTCACCACGATTTTAAGGGTGACCCGAAACAAGCAGAAACCCCTTCCTTTATTTCTTTTCATACACTATCACGATCGTGTTAGCGTGTTTTCAACTTACTGTTTTGTAGGGACCGCCATCTTGCGCCTCTGACTGTGAACAAGCTCGGCAGATTCGAGGCGATAATTTTACCGAAATTATAAATGAAAACTTTGGTGGGTTTAAATTTTGATTATTGTGTGATTATAACTAATGTTTATATTCAAATACATTAGTTGTTATATTTGCCTCTGTTCAATAAATATGGATTTATCAGCCTGTAACGAATGTGCGGACCTTCATTCTCAGACAGATACAAGTGACAGCGATGAGCGAAATGCGATTTATCATCGATTTGCGAAATGTCTTGAATTTGAGAAAGTAAAGACTCATGGAAATATAAAAATAATATGACCATAGAACCAGGAAAGATAAATGCAAATATAGATCCAAACTGTAAAACAGAGGTAGACGTGTTGTTACCATATTGACAAGTTTGACGTGACCTAGGCAAGGCACTGGGCTGTACAGAGCAAGCTTTATAGCAATAAAAACAGTTATTCTCTTTGTGAAAATCATTTAAACCTGTTTTTTTTTAAAAATATGTCTAATATAAATCATGTTTAGAGCCTCTGTGAAATGCAACTATATAGTATTCCATAACTAAACAAAACAATCAAAAATATAACAAATAAAAATATACATTGCCAGTGCCAGTGAAGGGGTCTTGACAAACATATTAGTCTAAATGTATCATCACCAAAACATCCAGAAACCAAAGCCTGCAATGGATTTATTTCCATTCTGTTCATGATCATACACTATATAGCCAAATGGTATACCCCACAAATAGAGGAAATAGAGGATACACAGGATTTATTATGAGGATATATAATTACAATAATTAATACGGAATAATTACAATGGGCAGACAGGGGCTAATTACTTTGAGGGAAGTCATGACATGAAGTGTACTTTAAAAGACCGTGATAAAATATAGTCTCCTATTCATATTTGAAACCAAGATTGACAGTCTGTGACAACTGTCTGTCATTTGTTTTGTTCAGTGCTATCAGTCACTCTGCTGTAAACCTGTGGTAAACCATTCATTATAATCAGATCAGAGAGCACATGGCTCACCTGTGATTAAAGCTGCAGCTTTGCATTTCCACTGCCTTCTCTGAGTGACACTAAATCTAAACACCATTATCTCTGTCATAATCTCCATCTCATCTCATCCCTGGCCTTCCTACAAATCCCTCTGGTACAAACAGAGCGACCAAAGCTGCTTGATGGATGGATGGATGGATGGATGGATAGAGCTATCGACACACTAATAATAGTAAAGTTGATAAAAAATGTCAGGAGACTTAAGACAAACCTTTTAGGTTTTCAATAATTAAGAGGTATTTTATTTTTATATATGTGAAATGTAGAAATAAAACACTACTGATGACAACAAGGCATTACTGCAAATTATTTAATGTAAATTATTT
>JAPZDZ010000006.1:13824927-13841926 GCA_029783805.1 Acanthurus tennentii | reverse complement strand
TTTTAGTCTGGCTCCAGACTGAATTGACTGGCACATCTGTAATTTTTGGCAATTTAGTCTGATTATAAGGCTAGTATACTTTTTGTGTTGGAGGAATGGGGAGAGAGACAGGGTTGTATGTCAGCTGTAATAATAGTGGTAGTGATTGTGCTGTGCATACCTGCTTGCATTGGAATGTATGCTGCGTTACATGTGCTGATGACACACGTCACATTTGAATGTGTGGTTTAAGACAGCCTATTGTTGCTGCTATCCCTGATCTGTGCCCTCAGGCAGTAAAGATATCAATGTAGAAGTACATGTTCAGACAGGCAGACAACATCTCAGGAGTAATGAAATATCACCTGACCTCATTGCTTGGTCAGCACTGTATCCACTTCTCTGTAGACAATAAACAAATCTACACAAAGAACTTATGACGGCTGGCTTGATAAGTCTTCTTTTTTAAAGCTTTAAGGGTAACTCCCTTAAACCAATATAAGAAAAAAATAAAAATCATGCACACTCCAAGGTGATATCATTCAGTTTCCTAACAAACAACATGCAGGTTACATTATCTCAGATTTCTATTGTATAATTAGAAGTGACACACCTCTTGAGGCTTAAGGTAAGATCAAATATTAAATTATGACTTTAGGTCAAACTCAAGTTTGAATTCATTTAATTTGCTCAAGTGAAGGAAAAATTGCTGAAAAACTGAACAGCCTAGTTTGACTGAAATTAGATTGTGCCAATAAAGTTGGTCAACTTAAGAACAAACTGCAATATACATCTTTAATTCGTGTAATACCATAGATGGAATTATTTTCTGAACGTAAATGTTGTAAGCTGACAACAGACATAATCTTTTTATTATAATTCACCACTAAATGGGTAGCTTCAGGCTTATTGTTTGACTAACAGACACTCACTCATAACTGCTTTGTTTACGTCCAGCACGCACACGGTTAATCGGGATTGACAAGCTAAGGGTAGTTGCGCATGCGCACTTAGCGCCGACAGAGGAAACAGCCGGGGAGTAGTCAAACAGTCCACGACCAGAGAGGAAGAGAGAGGAGAGAGGTAAAACGAAAGAAGTCAAACAACCCGGGTTAAACTGGGGTTTCTCCCCTCTCAAAACAATTATGCTCGTCTCGCAGCTGTCGCTTCCTCTCAGGTGTCCGCTTCCCGGTCGCTGAATGGCGCTGGTTACCGTGCAGCGTTCACCGACCCCCAGCACCAGCTCCAGCCCCTGCGTTTCGGTAAGAGCCGCCGTAATTGAACCGTCCTCCAGTGCTACTGCTACCACCACCGAATTCAAATCTCTTAAGCATCGAAGACGATCTAAAGCTTCATTTCCGCTGTCTTTTTGTCGGCTGCTGACTGTCGTTAAGTGCCTTGCCTTTGTATTCCTGCGCATGCGTAAAATATAGCTGCTCATCATTTTTGAAAAGGGTATCAGTGTCTCACTTGCTGTTAAGATAACCTGCTCTGAAATATTTTTGTCTGGTATTTAAAATAGACAGTTCCGCTTGCAACGTCAGCTCAAGAGCAATTTCCTCGTCATTTTTATTATACACCACTGTTGACATAGTTACTGTATGCACATTTCCGCCTGTTCAAAGGTTCAGCTGGCGGTTAGCTAAGTTTCTACTGTCCACCAAAAGAGAAACTGCTGTCGGTTATCAATAGTATCGTAAAGCGTTTGTTAGCTCATACTTCCCTTGACATAGATAATCAAACTGTTAGTTTTTTAATAGCTTTTGGGTTCAGAGCTGTAGTTTAGCTACCATAACTTTCCTTAGAAAAATGTCATGCACTTCCGCTCGTAATAAGTGCCTTGTGACACGCATGAATGCGGGTATTCACTCTTGCATTATCGTTGTGCAGTGGTTTGGTATGTAAACAAGATTGTCGACGTGTGTCTTCCTCTTTGTCTGAGTCTGTCTATCACCTTCACAGAATCTTTCGTTTCTGTCTGCACGTTTTCTACCTTTTCGCCCTTCTCTTCCTGTGTATGCCTGTGTGTGAGAGTCTCTGTGTGCGTGCGTGTGTGTGTGTGTGTATGTCCATGCAAAGCAGATGAGCAAGTGTTTTTTTCTTCTGCTTCTATTTTCGCTGTTTATTATTGTTTCTACAGGCGCAGAGATTCTCACCAGACAATCACGAATAGACTGAGGAAGTAATACGTAAACTTATGCTGTTTCTGCATACACTGTTTCCTATTTGAATGGCTTCCTCAGTCTATTTCACACCACTTCATACAGTGTGTACGCATTTATTTCTTTTATGTATATTGTTGACAGAGTCCCTTCAGACATTTTCTTCATTAGAGTGGATCAGTCAATGTGTTATAATTTAATAAATGTTGAACTAATTTATTTCCCAGAGCTGATTGATTAGGCATTGTTAATAGATGCGACTTCTCTATGGTTTAAAATGATTTACCAGTAAGATATAAGTTGTTGATATGGATAAAATCCAATATGAAGGTGTATGCATTTGATTTTTAAATTTCAGCATCTAGTATTTATATTAATAAAGTGTCTGTGGATGAAATGACTAGACTGTAATTATTGAGAGTTGACAAATATATATTGCCTTGCAGTATGTGTTGGCATATTGCCCAACCCTAAAGCAAAATCAAATTACCTGTTGGTGAAAATACAGCACAGCAAGGAGGACTGTCTGATCTGTTTCCTTGGTAGTTGGGCCCAGCAGAAGATTAGAGTTTGTGTGTAAAAACGTGTTATTTTCCACCTTCAACTCTGTCTCAAATCACCAACTGCACTGAAGTTATTTTTTACTAGGAATGTCAGTCACAAACTATCTCTGGGTGTTATGGCCTTAAAAGGGACCCTGTTCTTCACACCTTTTGTGTTCTCAGAGTAAAACAGGTTCTGCGAGTAGGCGTAATGATAACTGTCTTACTATGTACTCAAACATTTTGGGTAATTTTTTCTGACTGTCATCCAATATGGCTCAACATACTTACAAAAGTAGATGAAACAGGTTTTTTTTTAAGTGTCAGCATTCAATGTCTGACATCAGAAGTTTGTTTCTGTCCTTTTTTGATAATTGTGTGTGTTAGAGATGTGATAGTGATCGGAGGAACCTTTCATGACAACACAAATATGAGTTGTAAAAAGAAAGGAGGCAGATATGCATGTGTAATTTAGCAAGGTGAGGCAGGCCGGGGCGGTGAAGGATGTGAAGCATTTTTTGGTGGAAAATTCTTTCAAGTTGCAAACATACAGCGATCATGCATTGCACAGACGAACGTCTGGTTTTCTGTGCCTTATTGTCATGTGATGTGTATAATGTCTTATGTAAGGTAGCTCATGAGATGCTGGCTAGCTGTTTTTTTTTTACAGTCATCTGCCCTTGAACCTCATGTTGAATCTGTAGAACCTTGGTAGTATGCTTCTGCTTCATAACAAGGATTTTTATAGGAAAAACTCACAAACTGTATAGCCCTGATTCCAAAAAAGTTGGACTGCTGTGTAAAACATAAACAGAATGAAGTTCACCACTTTGCAAAACATGCTGTATGAGGGCTTTGACTGTATGGGCTTGGAAACACTGTAAAACAGATGTCTGTAAACTCAGTTACTTTGCAAAGATTGAAGTTCAGATTTAATTTAGGTTTTATGTAGAGTTCTATGTTCTTTTGAATCAGGGTCCAACAAGACAATGTTCAACACATTCATTTGGCCTTTACTAGTTTTAACTTGGTGATTACGTGCTGTAACTTGTGACTCTCAGTGTGGTACAGGCATGTCTCCGGTCCCGCAGATCCCTGCCCAGCCTGCACACCCAGGCTACACATTTCCATAAACTTTGGAAAAATCCTCTCACATTTTCATACATGCAAAATCTCTGCATGTTTTCCAATCTAAACAAAGGTCAGGTGATATTGCAGTGCAGGACACAACGGGAACTGAACAACAGCTCAAACTTTACAGATACAATCAGGAGCTTTGTGTTTATTTGAAATTTGCTCATTGTAATGATGTGCTACTTAACCCAATATAAATACGGTGCTGATTGTTATTGTCTCCAAAAAAACAACCACATAACCAAATACACTATTTCCCAGCATTAAGTGCCGAACAGGTTGAAATTATAAATGCACTGACACACTGAATTTCTCTCTGTTTTTTGCACTGAAGTTAAAGAATCTGATTACAGAAACCTTTACGAATACTTTTTTTCAGCATCACATATTTTACATAAGGTTTTCAACAATCCACATGATTTGTTTTAAATATCTCTTGAGCTGTTGAGGCTGAGAACCCACAATGAAGCCCAGCTTTGGATAATGTGGCTGAGAGGACAAGCTTGTCCCAGCACAGATATCACATTTAACTGAATCTGCAACAGTGTCACAAGACCCCGCAGTAAACTCTGGTATCCACACTCTTCTCTACTTTGCTTTAACAATTGAGACCAAAATCTTTCCTTTTTTAAAATATCAAATACACATGCTTCGCACACAGTTTGCAGTAGCATCAAACTATGTATTCACATGTGATAGGATTTTTTTTCACACAGCTTCAGTGATGACGCACAAAAGCAGCCTTGCCTTAGTTTATCTCTTTGTCTCATTGTTGCCTATCATCAACTTGTAATCCTCCTCTTCTCACTATGAGGCTGTTAATGGTTTTGTAATGCAGTTAAGTCTAATTAAGCCTACATAGCCTGTAAACAAGATAAGTACCCAGCACTTCAAGATGAGTGCCAGGTGTTAATCCGATACTGATCCTTAGACCTCTAGTTTACCCGAGCTTTATACTCCAAAATGTGCCGGTTGGTTGTGATTTTGATATTTCTCTTGTTCTTTCTTTCTCATCTCCCTGCTTGTTTTCGTGTGAATATGTTGTTCTCTGACCAGCCACACCTTAAAAACAGACTGAGGTCATTTTCCTGGAGAGTTTGCAAATTGAGTTGAAGCTCCACACTGCTCTCCCTCTTGTCTGTCTGCAGCCGCTGCTCTCTGCTCAGCTCTCAGCTCAGTGCTGGATACTGTGTTTGATAGACGTTGTATATTTTTGTGCATGTACATCTGTGTATTGTTGTAAATGAGGAAATACACAAGCTGCTCTTTTTGTTTTACCCACTTAATACACTCATATTTTATTCTTGTCTAATATAATTTGAGATTCTTAAATGTTTCAAAAAAATTGTGATTGTGATATCTGTTATTTAAGAGTTAACTTTGGTTTTTGAAAGTAGTTAACAGCAGCAAAATTGCTAGAACTTTCTGTATCCTTTGGTATTCACTACCACCTTTTCTTTCTTATAATATACAAAAATGAAAAGAAGTTGTAAGAAGGCTGTTTTTGCTGATAAGAGCTTTTCTGTTATTTTTCAGTATAATAATATTGTGATCACCCACACAATGAGGTGATCTCAATTAATTAAAAACGAGTTCCAGTTAAAATTTTCCTGTAAAATCTATTTGAACAAAAAATTGATTTTACATATCATAAATTATTGTAATGTCTCAACATCAGTATAATTTTTATATTGATTTTAATGTTATGTTGTGTCTCTCTCTCCAAGCTCAGGTGTATATTCGCTGGTATTGTATTATTCTCACACTATTTACCATACTACTCTTACAATTACTGTTATTAAATGTGATTTTCTTATTTTATCATTTCAGGAGTCCGGTAGTGGGGAGGATGACCGCCGCTCTCAGCCGCGGAGGTAAGACACTGACTGTTGTTGTGCAGCCTCACCTTCTCTGTTTCAGACGAAGCTTCATCACCTTTCCTCTTTGTGACCTCAATGCTGAACACAAGACTTCTTCCTGTTGCCCAACAAATATGATCTGCAAAAGTGACTGTGACAACATGTACCAGGAATGTTTATTACAGTGACGTTGTACAGAAGGTGAAGCATCAGGCTGAATTTTTGAAAGCAAGATGAGAGCATCTACTAAGGTTCCTTGACAGAGAAAGCCTGTTGGTGTGGTACTGTCTCTGAACAAGTGCTTGGTGATGTGGAAAAATAAGATCACAATATTTTTTTCATATTGATCAGTATCAGTATTTATCACCATTATGTTATTTGACAGCGCTGCCAATTTAAAATTGATAATAATAAGTGAACCCTGAAGAAACAACAGTGTTCTTACAGGTCTTTGAAATCCTTACAAGTTTGTGAATTTGAGAAAAATATCAAGGTCAGGAATGTTTTTTTAATAGACATGGGTCAATGAAAGTGCTTGAATTGAAAGGTTTTGTGATACCAGAGTTCTTTTTATATTTTTTACTTGACAGTTGTTAATAGTTTACATCTCACTATGTGCATGCATATTTCAAAGTTGTGACATTGTTTCACATGCATGTAGTTTAGCTGTGGTGTGTGTGTGCGATAATAAGAGACCTAATTGTTTACCATCAGTGTAGTGCAGTGATAGAAAGCAGTTTAACCTAAAGCCATTTTTAAATTGCATTTCAATTGTTGTCTGTGTGCTTCTGCAAAGCTTGCTGGTTGTCAATACAAATTTATCGGTATACTAACAGTAATTAGCCGTGATCTTTGACTTGTGAATTAGAACTGCACTTCACACTTTTGTGATAGATAGTCGAGAACACCTTCATATAATTGAACCTATGACTCTTTTTTTGTCAACGGTTTCCTGAAGTTTGGAGATTAAAGCTGTTGACTGTCAGCACACTTGCTTAACGACTTTCTGTGGATTAACAGAGGGCAGCTTGTTACTTCAGACAGAGTCACAGTGTACTGCTTGCTCAATAGGTGTTTGATATTTATCATGTTATCTCCCTTTTGTTGCACTTGTGGATGATGACAATTGTTGTCACAGACACAGTAAAATATGTTTGAAAGTCTGTTTCATTTCCTTTCTGAAATCACACTTTTGTCCACTGTCTGTGTGTGACAAGCGTAGCCTCCATATCATGTCCTCGCCCTCGTGCAAAAAAGCAGAAACACAAACATGACAGAGCAGAGAGAGGTTTTCAGTCCGACTCATTTTTTTTCCTATTTTCTAGAGGATATCCAATATCATCCGCTTTCTTTGGTGGTAGCTCAGCAATGTTTTGCAATGGGTACATTTTGACATGCAAACGTAAAACTGCAAACTAGGGTTAGGGTTACTATCGTAATGGGTTGAAAACATCCAAAGCTTATCATCGTTTTCAATGTAAATTTTATCCTGATCCCTTATCGAAATTGTTTCATCGCCCAGTCCACGCTGAACTGACATGACCTGACTGAGGTGATCTGATGAGAGATTAGACTTTACTTGATTAAGCACTTGAACTTTACTTATTATATGTGTCTAACCCCAGAAAACTTCCTTCCTTTACTGATAAAAAAGGCTGCAGTGCTATTGTGGTGTTAAACAGGAGGTGGGAATCTGGTTTATCCTGTTTTACTGCACCACATTTACAACTGGTTCTAGTTCACAAGCAATCAGCAATTTCCTCAAATAGACTGGTTCCTAAAAATCAGTGGACTGAAGCTGCAGTATCACTCTTACTTCTCCCTTTGTTTATTTAGCACTTCTATAAAAATAAATCCTGCAATCCTGTCATTTAAGAATTGTGTTTTACTGGCTGTCCATTAGATGGCAGTGTTGCTCCCTGTGAGCCAGGTCTGGGTATGTGGGTCAGGGGAGCTGCACTGCTTATCAAGGGGCATACTGTTAGCCCCTCCCAAAGTCAAAATGCCTCTGATTCTGTCTGGTCATTGGAGCTCTTTGCCAACCAAATGAGAGGACTGTCTGTATTTGTGCAGCTGGGAGTGAAATCTATATTCACATACTGGGGCTGTGTTTGTGTGTTTTTTTGTGTGTGTGTGTGTATGTGTATGTTTGTGAATGCATTTGTGTGCATTTGTGTACACACACATAGGTATCAGATCAGATGTCATTTTGATTCACAGTGTTTTGCAAGCTAATATTCTAAATACCTTGTTTTGGAGTCTTAAGATTATTTGACTGTTGCCGTAAACATTTTCCTAAATGTGACATTTTCAATGGAAAACCCAACCTCTTAATTTGAAACACCATGACCTTATCGCTTGTGTGGACATGTTATTTCTTTTAAAGATGCATATATACTTATAGGATATCGAGTTCCTATAGGGGCAGGGCATTTTCTTAAGTTTAGATTGACTCTTAATGAAATGGTTTAAACCAATGAGAAGCTGTGAATTTGACAGCATTTATATCTTCTCCAGTGAAAAAGTCACACATTTCTTGTTAAGCAATCATTTGACATCCTCTATGGGGCTAAAGGAACATATTTTTGTTACATATTTACTATTAAAGCAAGAGATAAAAGAACCATTAACACAGAACAAATTGAAGTGAATATTTTTTTCTTCCCAATCCTGTGTTTCACTTTAAATCCAAGCTGCAGTGTGTAGAGTATTCACATCCAGATGGTTAAGAGGCAAAAACAATTCAAATGAAAGGGACCCCCGCATACTGAGTGACTGAATTAATGTTCCCTCACTGCTGACGTCTGTACCTGCTGTGCTGTAGAAGTCAGCAGCTGCAGCAGAGCCCATCTCTGACACAGGTAATGGCATTCATTCAGGCGAGAACAAGGCTTTAGTGATGCGGTGTGTCTGTCTGCACAAGCGAGGCCTGCTGCAGTGCTGCTGATTAAAGCCAGTGACATCAGCAGAATAGTGACATCAGCTAAAGCAGCAACATCATTGGGGGACCCAGAGTGAAAAGAAATCAGGGGGGAAAAAAGGAATCTGTGACGCTCTTCACTGAAGAGTACCTTTTGATCTTTGAATCCTTTTCGCTCACTCTTTCGTAAACATATATATGCAGTCTGTTAGATGTGTATGTTGACATTTGACTTTCTGTCAGTGCAAAATACATACAAGACAAACCTGCTTTCGGGATTGATGTGTGTGTATCAAAGGTGTTTTTGTGTGTGTTTCATATCTATACCAAACAGCCTTGGGTGCACTGTATTATATATGTGATGTTTTGATCTCTAAGGTTGCTGTCTGTCTTGGTGATGTAAGAGCAGCGGCGGAGGAGTGTCTGGTGTCTGTCTGCATGTAACAGCCACATCTTGGCCTCCGTTGCTTGTCAATAGATGGTGTAACTTTCAGCAGTCAAACGAGAAAACAGTAAGCTGGCTCTACAAACGTGGGTTGCTGAGAGTCAAAGGACCATGAGGACAGCTTGACTCATGACGGGAAGAACAGGATAACAAGATTTATAATACCTTTAAAACTGATGTGACAGATATTTCAAGTTAGCTAGAGGATGGGAAATAGACATCTAAGACCCCTTTGAATTAAGTTTTTATTCTATGCCTTGACAGTATTGTTACACTGTCTGGTACTGATATATTAAGTCACTCAGTGGAGTAATAAATAAGCAGTTTTGAGCTTGTAAAGATAATTTAAAGAAGGTCAAAGCCTGTAACATCACATAGTTAATTGATCCACTTGATCTTACTGCTCAATTCACCACCTGGCTGCCTGATCAAGGATGGTTGAGGACACTTTAAAAAAAACCCCACTCATGGCTCAAACGCATTTATGAAGTATTACATAGGCTCCTGAAAGGCCTCTTCCACCAATATGAAACCTGTTTCACTTCTTTTGTGTTCCTGGTTTTGAGGCATTTGGAGCATTTTCACAAACAAATGTTTGGCTCAGAAATCAAAACGTTGCACAAAGGCAGTTTTTTCCTGAGAACTGAAATGGGTGTGTCAAGTTCACAGTTAGCTGTTCATTATGTAACACTCTCTGTTGATTACATTGATTACAATGACAGGTTCATTTGCTTGACAGTAGCAAAGTTTCCTGGAGTCCTGAATGGAATTGGTTTGAGCACCAGAACTGATTTGGCGGAAAAACATCCTGATTGACCAAACAGAAAAACACCATTGCAGTTGTTGTTTATCCTGTATTGTGAATGACCAGTCAGGTGGTGGGCATGTATTTACTGTAATCCATCCTAAAAAGTAAAACCACGAGGGATCATCAAGCAGCCTAACCATGTCAAAGGTCCGGTTTCTTCTTAGTTCACTCCTGATGTCTCTTTTTTGATTTCTCAATCCTTTTTCCGTTGTTGTGTTGTTGTTGTTGTTGCTGTCGCTAGAAACAGGAGCACATTCAGGTATCAAGTGTCAGCGTCTCAAGTGAGAATTTTCCTCTAAGGCCAGAGACGTAGAGTTGGTTACACAACTTTGTCAACCTTCCTCCAGCTGGAGAGTTCAAACTACGCAAATGTGATCAGCATGTGGCTCTCCTTCTTCAGAGGATGCCCCAGTGGGTATGGGGAGTAATTCATGCTTGAAAAGGATGAATTTCTTGTCATGAAGGCTAAGCTTCAAGGTTATCACAGTGTTGTCACCACAAAAAAGGAGAAAATTGTCAGCTATGCTATTACTACCATAAATAACACTAACATATCAGAAGACCCTCTCTTGACAGATTGTCTTGATGTCTGCTAAGATGGATGAAAACATTTTATGTTGGCTAGCTGTTTTCCAAGTGAAAGGCAAACTAGTCATTTTCAGTCTGATGCAAAGGGTTCATGGATTGATTGTTAATAGCAAAGCTGTGGCCTGTTAAATTAAGGGGCAAATCAAACTGAATGTGGTGCATAAGTTATACAACCATCGTACATTTCTGTTGAGTGTAGTACTTGAGTTCATGTGGCCCAGGCGTGATGGAAATTGGGGAGTGAAAGAGCATGTCAGCAGCAACAATAATGCGATAGACATCAACTTCAGCTTTTGTAGCTGAAGTTCTGCTTGACTTAACTCAAAAACTGTAAAAACAGTCTGTAGGCTGCTATTCGTTGTTATATGCTGCCATATTATGTATTAGCATGACTGATGCTGAAAGCAAGGCAATAATCCCCCCCAAAAAGGCTCAGTCTAATGCCATGGTACTGTACCATAGGAAGATATTTTAGTTTGCTGTCATTTTGAAGTATATATGTTGCACATGTATAATAAGCAGTTATAAATTGAGCAGTGTCGTTTTTAGCAGACACTTTCTGCCGCATTGTATGAGAACTCATCTGAGTACAAGTAAAATTCTGCCTTTTTACTCGTTACCCATAACTCTCAAATGTATTTATTCCGTTTTATTACACAAGGGTTCCCCCATCAAATCCATGTTGTTGTCGGTGTTGTCATGTACTCCCCTCCTTTTTAACGATGGCTCTAATAACGCCCCATACAACCGTCGACAGACCGCTGTTTTTAGCGATTGGACCGCGTATGTCTCCTCCCCTCCGGCGGCGTGATGTACCGCAGTCTGCTGCAGACGAAACAAACAGTCCCACTGAGCAGATGTTATGTAGCACCTGCCCCTGCAACAGCATGTGCTGAATATGCCAGCATCTCCGCAGTTTCGCATTATTATGATACTGCGCTCCTCTCACCTCTTTACGGATATTAATTGATTCTCAGTATCCGCGATGTTCATGAATAACGAAACGTTTAACTGAGATCCTTAACTGGAGCTTCTGCGTTTTCACACCTACCCTCCAAACGTCAACAGCGACGCGTCCGTGACTACAGCCCGCTTCTGTGCGCTCTGCACCCGCCACCAGAGCAGCGATGCCTCCTGGTGTTGTGACCGCGCCACGGAACTCATCAGCCGGTTGCTTCTGCGCCTGCTGCGGCGTGAAAATGAGACCGTATTTCACCGAGAACTCCGTGATCTCGCAGGGGGAGATTTATCAGCTGTAAGTTTCCTGAATGCAACCCTGGTTTTCTGTGTGAAAATATTCAACTATAAATTGCATGTACTTGAATCAGTTGCTTAATGTAGGCTGCTAGACTCTAATTGTATAATGTAACTAAATAGTTAGACCTTTTTTTTTTTTTTTTACTTGAAGCTCACTTGCTTTTACACAGTTCATATCTCTATCTTTCCAATATTGGCTAACAGGGATCTTGTATGACAAAGGCTTGTGGTTTTCCCATGATGACTCAATGGGAAGGATATGACAGCACTTAGTAGCTGCAGGAAGATGTTTCCTTTCCTTCTCTCCTTGTGAAATACCAACCAGATGCTATACTCATCTGCTCTTATGTGCCCTCCTCCACCCATTTTTTTTTTCATTTTATATGTGCCTTAAATGCATCTCGCATGAAGGCACATAGTGTACCTGAGACAGATTGTTCATGAATCACAGGATGTGATTAATCTGTCAGCCAATGTCAACAGAGAACAACACTGACATTTATTGGCTATTTATATACCTGATCGACCATGTCAAGACACAGTGTTTCCTCACATACCTATTATTTACACTTACATAAATCTGTCTAGTGTGCATTAGGCTCAGTAAAAGAGTGCATACTCACCTGTCACAGTGTATAGGACTGGGTATTTTCTATCATGGTACACAACACAGTGAGCCAACCAGACCAAGTTCCTAAAAATATCTGTCTTCATTTTTTTCTTTCTTTATTTAATGAATAGCATATTTTTAGTAGGTGGTTTTTTCCCCTAGTTGATTTATTCGCCAGTGTTTATGGTGTGCATAATCGCTGTTGTTGTTGGTTTGGTGTCGGTATAGGGAGGCCATAAAGGCTGAAGTTTTCCGTTTTATGTTAAATTTTAATTTTTTTTCACAGACTTTTTTAACTTTACCATCGCAGGAAATTAAATGTTATGTTGGTTAAAAACTGTTTAAGATGAAAAAAAAATCCTCTTGCTGTCACAGATCTCTAACACCCCTATTTTTTCTAATTAAGGAATGGAACTTGATATTTTAAAAGCCAAAGTTCTGAAGCCAGATTGCATAATTGTCACTTTTGTAATTACTGCTGTCCTTTTCCTTTATCCCTGTTACTCTCCTCCTTCGCTCTTACAGCAGATTTCAGAATGGGACTTCCCGTCTCAGATAGACCTTCCTCAGTCTTGCCTTGCATTTTTCTCAACCCCCAGTGTACAGAGTCAAATATGGGTTAGATGGTGGACAAGTTAATCCAGAGCATAATCACTGCTCACTTTATTTTTGTCTGGGATTCAGAAACATCAGAGTGACGTCAAAATCCAAGGAATTCACTTTGCATATTAAGTCCATTACATAACCCCATTGTTCAAACAACAGTAGCAGCATGTAGCTGAGCTGGATGTGCCAATTTCATACATGTTTTTACATGGTACTTCATTTACTGTATGTCACATAAAGCACTCAAATCTCTGCCAAAGACAGCTTAATTGCCTGCAGAATATGAAGATAAAAAGGCGAGGAGAAAGACAAAGGTTTCTGTTTATAAGAGAACTAGTTGGTTGAATGGGTAGACAGTTTGTTTTCCTCTCTAACTCAGCTTGTCTCTGACTGTCAGACCTTCTGTCCTTTTTTGAACACGTCAAGTTCAGTTAAGCCAGCGCATGATTGGAACCAGCTGGTGTTTGTTGCAGACTCACTGCTAAGTGTCTTGAGCTCATAAAGGCACATAAATCTTTCCATTATTGTCTTGTATATGATGTTTGTACAGGATGTCATGTGTATTTTTTAAGAAAACAGGAGATTAAATCACCATTATTGAAACACAATCAACTTTTAGATGACACAATCCCTTGTGCTCAATATTCAGCAGATGTTGTCATGCTGAAGAAAAGAAACATCTGTTTCATACAAAGTAAAAGAGACATCATCCCCAAAACACCAGATACAGTGTTAGCTTTATATGTCTCAGTAGCATTGACAGGAACCACATGCAGTTAGTGTTACAGTGAGTAATACATTGTTAGAAAATAGTGAAAAAAATGCAAAACTTCCAACAACTTCCTGGACAGAAACACACCTTTTCAACATACACTGAGAGCTGGGGACTTATCAAATATGCCATTTAGTTATTCAATTTAAAAAAATAAGTTTGTTTGCTAATTTAAGTGTGCCCTAAAGCCTTTCAAAGGAGTGTTTTTTTACTACTATGGGTCATTATTACTCATTTTATGTTTTCCCCTTTTTTCTTTATCTCTTTTCAGCATCAGTGAAAGTTTCCTGACAGTTAAAGGAGCTGCTCTCTTCTTACCTCGAGGAAATGGCTCCTCCCCTTCTTCTGCCTCTCGCTTCTCACAGCTGCGCAGCAAACATGCAGGTGGAGTAAAAGATTTTGCTCAAGGCTGTTTCACTGCATCAGTGGTTTTATATGTCAAACAATGTTCATGACACTAATCACAGTTGTGTGTTATCACCCTTTTCTTACCAGGGGACATCCAGCAGCATCTACAAACCATGTTCACTCTCCTCAGACCAGAGGACAACATCAAACTGGTGAGTACACACTGTAACACACGCAAAAAATTCTATCATATGGGATGTCAGACGATTGTTAAGGTGTTTTATGTGTTTTTACTGCATCAGGCGGTTCGACTGGAGAGCGCCCATGCTCAGGTCACCCGCTACATGGTGGTGGTCTCGACCAACGGGCGTCAGGACACGGAGGAGAGTGTGGTGCTGGGAATGGATTTCAGTCCTGTGGACAGGTGAGTCAGTGACATACACACACCTATATGTTCCTGATTTTTTTTTTTAATATGTATAAAGTTGTAACACTCACTTTTTTTCCTTGCAGCTCATGTTCTGTAGGGCTGGTTCTGCCCTTATGGAGCGACACAATGATACATCTGGATGGAGATGGGTAAGAGATAGCTGCCTCACTCACAGAGCGAACACACTAAACTTCAGGCCGCAAAAAAAAAAAAACCCTGGGTACTCTTTTTGAATACACCTCTCTTCTTTTGCTCACAGGGGTTTCAGTGTGTCAACCGATAACAGAGTGCATGTATTCAAGCCTGTCTCTGTGCAGGCCATGTGGTGAGTCACACACCATCAATCACACAACTTGGAAGAAAAGGATATTTGTCCTTTGCAATTTATTTGACCATGATCTCAAACTCTCTCCACCTTCATCTCCCGCCTCCTGCTCTCTTTCACTCGCTTGCAGGTCGGCCCTCCAGTCACTCCATAAAGCATGCGAAGTGGCCCGTTGTCATAACTACTTCCCAGGCAGCTTGTTCCTCACCTGGGTGAGCTACTATCAAAGCAGGGTCTCCTCAGACCAGGTACGCATCAACGAGTGGAACGCCATGCAGGATGTGCAGTCACACCGTGCTGATTCGCCTGTGCTCTTCTCTGATATGTGAGTATCCAGATTATTTTGAATATCACTTTTACTGGAAAATATGTTCATTTTTTATTGTTGGATTCAACGGCATTAAATGCAAGCAATTAAAATTCCTACAGTTGCATAATTGACTGTAATACACATGGTGCCACATAGTGGTACTTTGTGTGTCCTCCACGTGACATACAGTATGTTGATAGAAATACTTCATATATGGAAACAGACTCACATGAAGCTCAAACATTGTTTTCGGTTCTTGTTTTTTTTTCTGCAGACCGACAGAAAGAGAACTGACTGAACGTCAAATCAAAACAAGTTTGAGGGAGATCATGATGCAGAAAGACCTTGAGAATGTCACCTGCAAAGAGGTGAGTCAGTGCTTCAGTTGTTACCTTTTGTAGGTGCAAACAAATGCATTCATTATTGAATTTTTGAAAGCTTTCATTTTTAAGTTTTTGCAACAGCTTGCGTCTCTCCCTATGAGGAATGGCTGCCCTCTAGGTTTAGATTTTCTGATGAGATGTTTTACCTGTGTTCTCTTCTATTCTGTGGTTGGTTGCATCTTGTAGATCCGAACAGAGCTGGAGATGCACATGACTTGCAACCTTCGAGAGTTCAAGGAATTCATTGACAATGAGATGATCATCATTCTAGGCCAGATGGACAGTCCTACTGAGATCTTTGATCACGTTTTCTTGGTAGGTTGACTCAAAAAAATACAAAACCCCTGCTGCATTTGACACTAATTTTGGTCTCAAAACACTGAAACCAACAAAATTAAGAACAATCTGTACTGCTACACCACAAATGAATTAAATACAACTCTCAAGGAAAGAAAGTGTCTCTCCTTTTGGAGTAAAATCTATGAACACTGGATTTACATCAGGTTTAATCCATGTCTCGAGAACCTGGCAAAATATGAGATAGTCTTGTGTAATTCCTCCTAATTTTAAGGTACTTTGGTCTTGTTTTGTTTGGAGTTCACATTGTATGTCAGGCATGCCTTGCCACAGGATTTAAGCATTATGAAAAGCTCAGCTGAAGGCCCTGAACTAGTCTGAGGATTGCTTTTGTTTCCTTCAGGGATCTGAGTGGAATGCATCCAATTTGGAGGAGTTGCAGAAGAGTGGGTAAGTAGACAAAAAAAAACTGAACAGGACAAGCTGTACCACAGTCAATAAAAGTTTTAAAAATTATATTTTATCGCCCAAAAAAATATTTTTTTTAATTGAAATTGAACACTTGTTCTGATTATTTGTATCCACTCTTATTCTCAATCAGAGTTCAGTACATCTTGAATGTAACAAGGGAGATTGATAATTTCTTCCCTGGTGTGTTTGAGTACCACAACATCCGTGTTTATGATGAGGAGGCCACTGACCTGCTGGCCTACTGGAATGACACCTACAAGTTTATATCTAGAGCCAAGTGAGTTTAAAATAACTACACTTTCTCAGTTTTTAGCTCCTCCAAAAAACTCAATTACAATCATCTGCCTTATAGAACTGTTTAGGATGATAAGCTGATATGTCAGCTTGATTCTATGTACTTTAGGAAAGCTGGATCCAAGTGCCTGGTGCACTGTAAAATGGGTGTAAGTCGCTCTGCAGCCACAGTCATCGCGTACGCCATGAAGGAATACGGCTGGGATTTGAAAAAGGCCTTTGAATACGTGAAGGAGCGTCGAGCTGTGACCAAACCAAACCCCTCTTTTATGCGACAGCTGGAGGAGTATCAGGGCATACTGCTGGCCAGGTACCAACATAATCTCACACAAAATATGCCATGTGGACTTGTGGGAATAGCATGACATCTGCACTGTATGAACTATGTGATTGCTAAAGCTATTGAAATAAAATCCACCTGGATGAAACAGGAAGACTAACAAAGCTTAACTACCGTAA
>JAPZDZ010000006.1:13806525-13821475 GCA_029783805.1 Acanthurus tennentii | reverse complement strand
AATCTGCGATAGGAGATAACTTGTCTCAGTGCAAAAAACAGTGACAAGGCTATGAAGGTTCTGGTCAATTTTAAACTCAAACTTAAACTAGAGCAGAAAATTAGAAGAAAAAGCTGCCAAAACAATCAACTTGTTTCAAATGTTAATGCACCTGAGCCTGCACATATTCACTGTTTACATCATTGCTGGTTTCTCCGTCATCCAATTGTTATGTACTTGATTACTGTTGGTTGATTGAACAGTCAAACTGATGTGGGTGGAATGTAGCCTCTGGTTTCCTCGTCTTGTATGCTTTCATGGCTCTTCATCAATAATTGCTGTTTGTGCTGTGTAGCTACCATGAAAATGATACACCTGTTCTTACAATCTGACAGACAAATAGCTCAATCCAACACTCAAACAGACTTCTCACACCTGCAGATTTGGTTCAAAATGCACACATAGAAAAAGCTGGGTTTTTTTGACAGAAAAACTTGAAGCACTGACAAACAATGCCAATCAAGGTCATTTTTTGCTGACAGGAAGCTGATTTTAGACACAGCTTGTGTTTGCAGCAGCATATCTGAGCAAATGCAAGCTCAGGCTGAACCACAGGCGCCACAGATCAGATGAGTGTTTTCCCCCAAAGAAAGGTGTATCCAGAGCTGGAGACAGAATAACTGTAAAGCAGTTTCTTGAATCAAAAATGCATTGAGAAGAGGCATGCTGTTTTTTTTTTTTGCATTTGTTTATTTTTTGACTACACAATACCTCAGTCAGTCTGAACCAAATCTGACCTGCACAAACGACAGGCTCTGGATTCCTGGAATGTCAGTCAGAAACAATTTTCAGCTTCACTGCGCGATAAACTGAAGCAAACTCATCTCTCTTGTGTCCTCTCACAGTTCTGATGCCACTCAAAACTAGACATGTTCTGTATGTATGTAATGTGGGAGAAAAAGGGGTAGGTTTGAGGGAGGGGGGATTGGGAGTTGAAGGCAGAGTGTATATTTGTGAGTTTTCTGCCATGTTCGCTTTAGGATGTAAAAGTCTATGTTGTGAGTGTTTAAGAACTGTACATGATTTTTATTCCTGGTTTGTGTCCATGTGTGTGAGTGTAAACTGCGTAGCACAACTTTACCCTGTGGGTGTGTACATTTTATTTTGTTTTTACACATTTTAAGGAGTGTGCCTGTGACTGTCAAGTGGAGCTTCTCTGCAGTCTATCAGAAATGTCTGTACAGGGAGGTTTGTCATACATGCACTTTACTCCCTTTTTAAATTTAATGTGGCTTTTTTTTTTTTTTAAATGTATGTTTGCTACTTTTGGGGAGCATGCTTAGGTCGTAGCAGCTAGTGGGTATGTGAGTGTGTGTGTACTGTCAAAAAAACTGTTCTTTTTTTGTTTTATTTTAAACTATTATTGTAAATATACTTTTATATCATGTACTTCAACTGTGACCATTAAACAATGGAAATTGACTGTCTTGAGTGTCTTGCTGTGAGTCTGTGCAGAGTAAAATAGCACCATGAACCAACTTAATATTCTCAAGCAGTGGTTTAAACAAAACATCACGAGAAAAGGTCGTAAGTTTTTGAGATTGTTTTGTGGTTTTGTGTCAAAAAATTACAAAAAATAACTAGAGTAATTTTTAAGACCCTAAGGTGACCTCTTTACATTCATTATTTTGCTTGACTGACAGTTTACTTGCAGTTTACTTAAAAAATGTTGCAACAATAGCGTTTGGAATTTTTTCTTGTTATGAGGCTAAAATCAACCAACAAAATTGTCTGTTTTATTTATTGTGTTGATCCTTTCAGCTCTACATCTAAAGCACAAGGGAGCGTCAGAGGAGCGTAATCAATAGAGATGTTAATACTTCTTTATGTCCTCTATTTTGAATTATCGTAACACATGCTACAGCATTGTGTTTCTTTCTTATGAATATTGTCTGTTACTTCCACACTTATGCTTATAGGTCCGGCGCAGGATTTTAGTGGCATCTAGCAGTAAAGTTACAGACTGCACCCTACTGAATATAATATAATATAATAATAAAACACAGTGATTTAATGAGAAAAGGTTTTGAATATATTCCTTTTCTGTTGTATTGATTCTCCTAAATCCTACATAGTGGATCCATAAAGACTCAGTCACAGTTCTGAAAAATCATATGACACAATGACAAAAAAGGTCAAAAAAATCTTTCCAGGCTACTCATAATGTCATTATTACTCTGGACAAACCAAAGTTTCACCCCAAGTGATTCAGTCTGGAAAATTTAATACTACACAAAACAAATAGTAGCAACAGCTACAAATATTAGAAACAAAACTATTTAAAGGCTTATAGTTATTTCTGTTTGGATGAAGAGATTTTTTATGAAACACTTGACAAAGTTTTTATGTGACAATTACATGCTAAATTCTTATCTAAAACCACAGCGACATCTTGCAAACAGCGCAGACTTACTGCTGCCCCTTTGCAGTGATCCACATGTCTTACTGTCTTAGTAATGCAATGCTAGCAGTAGGCCAAGTGTTTTTTAAGGCCCAGGCATGAGTGATTTTTTTTTCTTTTCGGGAGGCCGCTACCAGGTTTCTGGTGGTCTGAAACAAAGTGTTTTAACTGAAGTAGTGATTTTTGGATTATGACATCAATTATTATGCAGGGTAGCTTATTTGTCAAGGGACCTGTGTGAAAAGATTTGCATACAGTTTTTGAATGAAATATGTGCAACCAGTTGTAAAAAAGGATTGTAAACCCAGTTCCCACAAACTTATGTTGTTCAAAAGTTTGGAATCAGTTATTTTTTTATTTTTAACTCAAGTAAAGTTTAATGTTATCTATCCTGATCGCTGCATACTAGCAAGGTTAATTCATCAACTTTCTTGGTAAACTTTTGGCTGAACTCAAAGTCTTTTCACCTTGTTGCCATACTATTCGGAAACGTTTGTCGCACCTTCAATTAAGTTGAACACGTGAAAGCAGCTTGGTGCGTTTATTTTTTACCTGTTTGATTTCCCACAATCCTATGAGTCGCAATTTATCAACTAAGGGCCACCAGTTGTGACACTGAGCCCCGGGGACGCGCTGGCCCGCTACCCGGCGCGCGTCACGTTTCCCTGCACTGACAGAGCCTGTTCCAAAATAGACGGTACCCACCCTGCACCCACCCAGCCACCCACCCACACCCTCCTCTCTCCCTGCTCTGTCCCGGTACTCCCCCCTCTCTCTTTCTCTGCCGAGGAGCGTCACGCAGTTGTCCAGTGCGTCTCCTCAGCAAGTCCGCGCCGACTCCAGAAAAAGCGAATCGCAGGGATTATTATTAAAAGGAATAAGAGCAGCAGCAGGAGGAGAAGGGGGAAGGAGCTGTACAACAGAAACCCAGAGAGTTGTCCAGGGAAGTGGGGTCTCCCCAAAACCTGAGGTGAGCTGTCCTGTGGACTGTCTTTCCTAATTCCTGTGTCAGTGTCGGTGCTGCAGTGGGGTGAGAGGTGCGTCAGCTTCGGTACTGCACTGCTGGAGAGGAGCGAGCGCGTCCGCACGTCAGGAAAACCCTCAGATAGAGAGTCGGTAGCCTACATTGTGATTGTGCACTTTTCCCCCTGTGTACGGAGCAGGTCCTGAGCCGTGCACGGCAGCTGCGGGCTACTTTAAGGAGCACGTTGAACATTTCTACCCCCCCATCTCCCTCCCTCCCTCCCTCCCTCCCTCACACCTCCTGCACCCCTGACAGCCTGTATGTTCCCGAGTTTATGTGTGTTTGTACGGGCTGCGCGCATTTGTCTGTTGAAATTTACGGCCCGTTCATTAACGATAAAGCGCCACAGGGTGAGCTGCCGTCTTTCTGGGACTATTTGGGATCAGGTTGGCGGATGGGTGGGAGGGGCGGCCGGTCCGGGTGGGACAGCGCAGTTTGTCATGTCTATATTAGGAAAGTGGCCGTGTCATTCTTTCGCTCTGTCTCGTCTCTCCAGAGCCGTGCCATGCCATGCGCGACAGAGGAGGGCTGTTAACCTGAGGCAGAATTAAAGGAGCATGCCGGAGGTTTTTACTCGGTTAAAGTAAAGTTACATTTCCACATCAAAATGTTCAAAAACGACCACGCAGTAGTTGAATATGTTGATGAGAAGTTGATGCAACAATGTTTAAACCCACATAAAATCCGTAATGATGCGTTTAATGTTGTGGCCTGTCAGTAACTTCCGGTCAGAGTGACAGGAGAGTCGGCACAAGTGACTAAAGCAACATTAGTAAAACTTTTAATAATTACCTGGTCTGAGAAGTTTATTTCTGAAAGCAAAATAAATTAATAAATAAACGAATCCGATCCGAGGCTATTTAAAGATGTGGTCAAAAACATTTTTTGTTTGTTTGTTTGTTTCAATCGTTTTGGCAGAAAAACCTTATGCATCACTTCGTATTACAACAAATATGAGCTGGGAGATATAGACAAAGTCAAATATTGCAGTATTTGTAACTAAGTGCATGATACTACTGGATAGCTATTTAACGTTTACAGTGTTAGCACAATGAGATTTTTGATAAATAATTATCAGTGATGACTAAGTGGGTTATTATAAGTATTAGAACATTCTGATTATTTCAGATATTTCATGGTTTTAATGTTAAGAAATCCTCAAAACCAGGAAGACATCACTTATGCTACACCACAATATAAAAAAATGATATGTAGTCTACATAATACGATTTCGATATAGTACTGACATACTACAAAAGCTCTACATTACATATTTCTATCATTCAACCTCTTATTGAATGATCTGCTCTTCTGAAATTTCATATTCTTGTTTCATTCAGGCAGGCTTTTTGGGTAATCAGTTTCTGTGAACCTCAAGCTATTTTTAATTTATTCTATTGTTAATGAAAGGTATCAAAATTTTTCAAGGCCTTTCTCAAATCAAACTACTAACAAGGTACATTATATTTAAATCAGATGATAAGGCATGGCAAAGGAGTAAATTGTTAAAAATCCATTTAAGGCCTGAGTAAGTTAAGACCAGTAATACAGTAGCTTTAAATAATGCGGTGAGTGTCATAACAGTGAGCAGCAAGAGAGCTTCTTCTTCTTTGTATGTATTCTTGAGTGCTATGTGTCAAACCTGTAATGGAAATAGTTTTTATGACCAAAAAGTCCATCACCGTGGCAATAAAAAACAGTGAATGTGATTTGGAGTTTGCCCTGAAATGCCCCACAGCTGGCGCGCCTGAAGTGGCCGCTGGAATGTGAATCTCTTGATAACCGAGAGCTTCCAGGAAACATGGGGGAGCTTCTGTCCTCTCATCAGCCCAGCTGAGTCATGTATCCTACAGTCTTCAGGTTCTGTTTGGGTCTAAATAGAAAATATTCTGGTGTGAAAGTCAGACATCATCACTTAAAGCTGTGCTTACAGAAGGATTTGGGTCATTTATGTTCACTTTGGCTGATAAGTGGACAGATACAGATAGAAAAAGAAGTGGACCCCGGCCTCAGCTGGTGCTTTTCATGGTTTTATTTTAAACATGAAGAGCCAGACGGTTTGAGTTTATGATCATTCACTGAAGAAGAGCAAGAGCTCAGCTGCATTTATCAAACGTCCTCAGAGACCAACGCAGGCCTACTTCTGGATTTAGGTTTTTAGTTTTGGCCTTATGTAAGCCAACGCAGTCGGGGAGTGAACGTTAGATAAGTTTTTAACTCCATATTCTCACCGGGATTATATGCAACACTTGGGTGTGATTGAATGTAGCTGCTGGGCTTCACACTGGCCTTCTATCTGCTCTCTACGTCTTAGTGTTTGTCTTTCATGCTCGGTCGTCACATAGTGTTTGGTTGGACAATCAACTATTAATATCTACACTGATGGCAGGCACTATTATAGAATATCTCCTGTGTATCGGAGGATTACAGTCCCTCTGGCCTGGTGCCTGGGACAGCCACAGAAAAGCAGGTCGTCCGTCAACAAACAGCCTAAAAACACATTACAGGGTTCATCAGTCGGAGAAAAGCAGATGGTTATTTAAAGCCTCAGAAGCCTCAGGCTTTAATTTAAAGTTTGTTTTTTACAACAATTAATATTCATGATTAGATAAACAACGTTAGAGTTAAAAAAGCATCCTAAGGTATTAGTATGTAAGATTTTGACAACTTAAAAAAAATCTGTTGACATTGTTTTGATCAGATTTGATTGACAATTACACTAACAACTGTTGAAACTGACTGAACAAATAGTGTGTTCACTCAAAATAAGATGCTCACTGAAAAAAAAACATTTGAACTTATTGATGGCTTTTATCAGTCAGCTGCATAATGTTGAGTGAAGAAAAAATGAAATTCAGTCATTGCTAGTGTGACACATATACACATAATCATTTATCGACTTTTGACTTTATTATCTGATTGTTAAGTGTAAATATCACCTGCCTCAATGACTGCCTCAAAGGAGATGCAAAGCACATCAAATACAGATAGCAGAACGTGCAATATTGTGTTTATGTGGCTTTCTTTGACATCTCTTTATCCCTTTTTTTTATCTCCTCTTCCTCTTTCTTCTCCTACCCCATGTTCTTACTGTCCTATCACTTTTCCTTCATCCTATCTCAACTCTGGTTCCCCACCTTCTTCATCTCCTCCATCGCCTCAGTAATGAGTCGCAGCATTGTGCGGCAGAGTAAGTTTCGCCACGTCTTCGGCCAGACGGTCAAGGCTGAGCAGGCTTATGATGACATCCGTGTTTCCAAAGTGACGTGGGACAGCTCCTTCTGCGCCATCAACCCCAAGTTCCTGGCGGTCATTGTTGAATCCAGCGGAGGAGGAGCTTTCCTGGTCCTGCCCCTCTCGAAGGTCAGTTGGGTGATGATGGTGATGATGCTAGTTTTCCCAAAACTGTGCAAAAACTGATAAAATCTGCATATAACACTGAAACAGCTAAAATAGTTTTAGTGTTCTTCATGTTTAAGTTTTTACTGCGTGGGCTCAGTACTTGTACTTAATATATAAGGAAATTTTTACCTGTGCCTATATTTTCTATGTTTTTTTGCTTTTCCAATCTAAAATGAGTCATGTGCTCACTACAGAAGAAAGCTAGTGTGTTACATAAAAAAATTAAATAGCTCTCACATCCACTGAGAACATCATAGCTAAAAAAAAAATAAATTTTGACAAGCTTGTAAATGAAAATGTCACATTGCACACAAGTACTACTGAATAAGACACACTCTCCTTTTATTCAATGAATACAGTGTACGGGCTGTTCAAATAGTGTTTTTTTTTTTAATCTGACCTTCGCCATTGTGTTGAAAGAAAGTTGTAGGTCTCTCAGCCTTCCCAGGTTGCTCATCCTTCATACAAGAGTCAAATAAGAGAAAAAGAACTGTAGAGGTGAAAAAGAAAAGAAAAAGTAATGGATTTTTTTTCTTAAAGATACAGCCTGTAACATTTTGGATCTCAGTGTTCACGATCTGACTGATTTGTTCAGCTCATCAAGGTCACATTGAGTTCTGAAATCTGATCATTGTATCTCTGTGTGAAACAGCTAATTTGTCATTAATCTTGGTGCAAAATACTCCAGAGGTGGCATCAGATTTCTTGACTAAGCATTCGTCCATGTTGGAGGCTTGTCTTAGTAACCGAACATTCTGCAAATGTTTTGCTAGCTATAACAGGATCAATTTTGCATGACATAATCAGCAGGCTGTAATCGGGAGGGTGAAGAAAAGGACTTGCAAAGCCTTTGGCAGGCAGCCCTGTACTGGAGTGAAATCATTCCTGTGACTCCAGGTGTTTAAAATACACAGTATAAGACTCATCCTCTGAGGTTGGGCCTGTATGATCAACGTGACTCAGAAAACATGCAAAAGATCTTCAGTTTGCGGACTTAGTGCTTTGTGTTGGTAAATGGGTTTATTATAATTCTTTGCTGTGGGACTAGAAATCAGAGTGTGTCTTACCACACATATCATACATAAACATTAAGGCAAGTTTTGTTTGTATGATTTATTAGTGCAAAGTCATGTTATCATCATTGCCATGCATAGAATAGCCGGGACAGTTTAAAGGCAAATTAAAGCAGTTATTGCCTTCAGAAACTAAACTTATTTTAGTATAATGGTTTAATGCAAGTGTGTTTTTCCTTCTAATTATAGAGGATATAAGCTGTCATGTTGGGGAATGACACCATATTTACTGAAACAGTAATCCAGCGACAGGAAAAGCAGCAGGACGAGACAGAGCAGACATTTAGAGCTGCGATGCTTCAGTGTGGTGAGGGGCCTCGTGATGATAACCACATTGCCTTAAAATAAAAAATGGACTTCAGAAAGACAAAACTAAACTTGTGTGCGCTAATCTTGTGTTCCTGTGTAAGTAAAATAAAACACTGGTACAGTATGTCACATTTTGTTTATTTTTAAGGCTAACATAGCTAAACAGCTGTGAGTTACAGTTTGATATGATTAAAAAATCATCTAAAAATCTGTATTTAACTGCAAAAGTTAATTCAAAAACACTGCAGTGAAGCTTTTTGTTACTATTTACTTTCCTGGATGGTTTTGCAGAGTGTCCAGTTAGCTTCACCTCCTGGTATGACTCTCCAAATAACTACTGACGCTGCTGTAATCAGCTAAGTCTGCAGCAATTTAGTTGACCTGTAAGATGCCTCCCCTCAGCAGGGGTTCATTTGAGCCGGGCTGCCAACGCCAGCTACCAATCACAGTCCAGAACTGAGAGGTTAATTGAGTTTAGTGGGAAAATTATTGTTGTTTTTGAGCAATTTAATCCAATTTATTTATCTAGAGCTTTTAAATTTATCTTTTAATCAACATATGAGAATTAAAGCAGTGTCATAACTTGATTACAAAGAGTGCAGTGAACAAATTTTAATTTTTTTAGATGAACATTTTAGTGATTTCATGTCTTATACAAAGCCGTCACTGTGTGGCAATTAGTGGTAAATAGCAAGTAGAGCAATGCACAATTTTTTTTTGAGATATAGGGAATGGATGTGGTTATATACTGGAGTCATGGTGAACAGACATGCTATTAATACACCCCAACGTGCTCTCCATCCTCCCTCTCCCCCCTCTGGGTCCCCATCAGGCCACAAGAAAAACTCCCCTTTCAACGCCTCGTCGCTCAGCTATAAATACACCTCTCTTGGGGTGTGTGTTGTATGAGTGTGTGCGTGCATGTGTGTGTGTGTGTGTGTGTGTGTGTGTGTGTGTGTGTGTGTGTGGAAGGAGTGATATCTCAAGAGTTGATACACATGTTCACACGACAGGAACAGGGAATCATGGAATAACAAAAAAGAGACATTATGGTTTTGGTTGCACCTTTGTAAAATGAGTGGTAATGCTTGTCTCCTGAAAGTTTTCTTAAGGTTTTTGAAAGGTTTTGGTTGCTTGCTGAAATTTTTAAATGATGCATTTGGTCTTGTTTACATCACAGATCATTCCGATAAAACCCAGGCTGTTGATCATCACTTACTGCAAAGTCTTATTATTAACACTGCTTGACTTGGTTTATAAACCCCAAAAGAGTGAGGAAATTACTCTGCAGTGATGTGAGCAGACTCTTGTAAACTCAATCCTGACAGCGCATCGACATTTTTCTCTCATTAATGAAAGTTAAGTACAATGTATCTGAGGTTGGATTACCAAACTGCCAAATAGGGGAACTTCTTCAGGATCCCAAAAGCAGGAAACCCCTGACCCCTGCCAAGCTCACATGGTATATATTCTTAAATAAAAAACTTACCACTTACCTAATGGGAACATGGAGGCTGAAGGATATAAAATTACCACATGACCTATACTACATCCAGACACCAGGGGGCGATCATGATGTTCTGGTTTGAATTTTTAAAAGGTGTCACATTGTCTCTCTTTGTACAATTAATGGTTTGGATCAATAATCCCACCACAGGGTGCATGTTTTGATCATGTCATGTGATTTTAATCAGCAGCAGTTGGTTCAGTAATACACTGTAGCTTTTAAAACTTGCTTTTTTTTCCACAGCTGTTTATGTTGGCTTAAAAAGTATGTGTTGAAGATAATTCTTGAATTTAAACAGTATTTGAAAATAACCCATCTTGTTTTATTACAAGTGCATTTGAATCCGAAGTCCTTTCATGAAGAACAAAAGATATACAAATGGAACAGCAACTCAATGGGCCTTTTGGTGTTCCACACTAAAATAAATTAATCGAAAAGATGTAAATAATGTGAATTTCAATTTCACTCTGGTGTTCACCTACATTTTTTGTTGTTTTTTTTATTTGCAAATATTTCAATATTTACCTCTCTGTCCTATATGTCACTGTGTTGCAGACAGGTCGTGTGGACAAGAACTACCCGCTGGTGATCGGCCACTCTGGACCTGTGCTCGACATCGACTGGTGCCCTCATGACGACAACATCCTGGCCAGTGGCTCGGAGGACTGTACAGCAATGGTATTGAGACTCTGTTTGTGTGTATGCGTGTGTTTGTGTGTGTGTTTGTGTGCGTGGGAAAAGCTCTCAGTGGGAGACAGAAGTTGCAAATGCATGTGGAGGAGTTTGTTGTTCAGTCAGTGACTCAGATAACAGTCACAGAGGTCATCACGGCCTGAGCTCTGCATGCCTGGTAAATGAGTGCAGTGAATCATTCAAGGCATCAGTGTGTCTACCTGTCTGACTGTCCACCCACCTGTTCCGCTCATCTCTATCTCTTCATTAGCCTGTTTGCCGTGTTTTGCCCCTGACAGGTTGATCACAATCTGCAGTCTGTCTGCAGCCAACCTTGTTCATTGTATTGCAGCTGCTAACCCGTCTCTGTTTGTGTGTATGTGTTTGTGGCTGTCAGGTGGAAGATAAAAGGGGTAATAATTTGTCAGTATGCATGCTGAGGATATCTGGCACTGTGAGATGTTTTTTTTTTACAGCACGACATTTTCCCTAGACTCAATGTCCTCTGTTCAATGATACTTAGCTGTGCCTGCATTAAATTGTTTTCATCAGAGCAGTAAACTTCAGGCAAACCTGGAGGCTGCAAATGCAGGATTTATACACACAGGATGTTGAGAACAGCTTATATAATCACCAGCAGTCTGTGGTGATTATGTTCTGCTCTCTCACCTCACACCTACAGAAAATAATCTGTTATCCACAGCAACTCTAACTTGGACAAAACCATGACATGACAAGTTAGGACTGACAGCAAAGTTTGAATTTATATTAAAATTTTATATTAAACTTAATACATGCACATGTTGCAGAAGAAGTAGCGGGTTGTTAACAGTGAGATAGTGTTGTTGTTATTCAGTTTTGGATTGAAAAAGGACATCAGAAGTTTTATTGGTTCTTTTAAATCTGATTCCACTGCAGGTAATAAAGTTCATGACTTAGTTTGTCAGCAGGGGGCTCTGTGAGGCCTGGACTGCCACAGATAATCAAACAAAATTGCTTCAGGATACCTAAGAGATATATGTTTGTGTCACAATATGAAAATAATTTAGCTGTGTTTTTCATGCAGTTAATGTACACCAGACTTTGCTGAATGACAAGCTTACGAATTGTTAAATCCTGTTATTCCACCAAGAACTTAAAATATGCCTTTACTTTTTTCACATGCTGTTATTATAAACAGTTGACTTCACTTAATAGCATTTAACAGTAAATTAAGTTATCATAGAAACTGTGAGTAGCAAACATCCATGAGAGGGATGAGTTATGACATGACGCAAGAAATAAGAACCAGATTTAGTTTCTGGGATGTAACTGAGCAACAAGCTGCTTCACTGACACATATAAGGAAACATGTGTGTCACATAACTGTGACACAAAACTGTGGCAGCTTTTTATCTTTTAATCTGCAGATTATTTTACCCAATTAACTGATCAGTTTTCAAACTGCCTACAAAAGTCTATCACAATTTCCCAGAGCCCGAGATGTTGTCTTTAAACATCTTATGCTGTCAGATTAATGGTCCACAGATGTCTAGTTTGCTGTGATATGACACTGAGAGAAACAAAAAATCCTCACATGCTTTGATCAAACGATTATTAAAATAGTTACTGAATAATTTTTGTTGTTGATAGGTGATTCAATTTATCAAAAAGAGTGGTGTTTCGGCTCTGATCTAGACAGTCTTTGTAATGGTGGTACAACAAGGAAATTTCCACTTGGTGAAAAATATGAGATAAATACCGGTAATATTATACTGTATGTTCTTTATGATAATGTTTTAGCTTCTTATTTGTTACTCTATCACTCACTCAGTGTGTGTGTGTGTACAAATTCACAGTATGTCAAGCATGTCCGCATGTGTCAATGCAACATTTTTTTGTTTGTATGATGACAACATGTCTGTTGACTCAGCATGTGTCTGTGCATCAGCACAGTTGTCACATTTGCCCACACTTGTTCACCACAATATCGCAGGAATCTGTGCGATTGAATGATTGAATCGCTTCTCCTCTGATAGCAGCAGCTGCTGTTTGAATGCTGTATGTTTGCCTTTGTGTACATGCATGTGTGCATTTTTACCTGCTACATGAGGACTGCAGTTTTACAAAACGAAAAGAGGACATTTTTGGAAATCGGGGACATTTCGCTGCTTCTTACAGCTTCAAAGGCCTTTTTGAATGTTCAGACCTGGACTCAGAGGTTTGGTAAGATTTAGGCTTAAGTAAGGGTTAGACTTTTAGATGCGATGGTCATGTTTAGAATCGGGGGGGCAGAATGAGGGTCCTCATAAATACAGATTTGCGTGTGTGTGTGTGTATGCTTTGTTTATGTCCATCACACAGACAGGCAGCTGCAGCTGTCCAGATTTGGCTGTTGCCTCTGTGGAGCAGAAAGGTCATAACTGTGATGTCATTCTCTTCAGTTCACACATTGTGTCATCTGAAAAGGCTCATTACAGCGTGTTCATGAGTGTGTGTGTGTATGAGGGGAGGACAACAGGGGCAGAGCTGTGAGTGTTTGTATCTTCGTACATTTTGGTGCAGTATGTGAATCATTCATAACCTACTGTGAGGTTGAACTGAAAAGGCTTAAACTCAACAAACTGCTGTAACTTCTCTGACATTAATGAGATATGTGTTTTTCCTGCATCAGTTTTTGTGTGTGTGTGTGTGTGTGTGTGTGTGTGTTTGTGGCCCAAGGCTGAGGAATTCATTAAAGCACAGCATAATGCATAAAGTAGCACCTGTTCAGGTCACTAGTTCTTTTTGATGACATTGAAGTAGCTTTGAAATATAGATTTTATATGAAAGTACTGATGTTGAGGTCAAAACTATTATGAGCACACTGATGTCATGTCCTCGCTATCAGTTAAACAACAAAGCAGAGGAGTTCTTTGTTGCACTTTTATAGAAATTATAAATAGTATCCTTTTAAAGGATGATTTTGGAATTTTTTGAGAAATGTGTGTAAACTAGACACGAAACAATAACTGACAGAAAATAGTAACGTCAAATAAAGAAACAGCATTTAAATAGGCAATTTAAATGAATTATGCTTTAACAGTTACACAAACAAATTAAAAATGCAATAAATATATTAAGCGATAGAAATTTTTACAGTTATTAGTGACTAGTCAAAAAATCGACTGTCTCAGGGGGGAATTTAAAGACGGTATTTCTAAATTCCTGGCTGATCTCATGTGTGCATGTGTGCCAGTCTCCCAAATAGACCACCACATGCTGAAAAATGAATGCCATTGTATTTTTTGTACAATTATGAATAAGCACTGATCGCAGTCACTCTTTGGAAAAGGCTAGTAAGCAGCCTGTTGAAATTGCAGACAAGAGCAGAAATCAGTAGGTTGGTGTCATAAGTCGTCACCTTGACAATGAGGTAACAGAAATGTGTGTCTGTAACAACAGAGTTAATTTATGATCCAATTTAAATGACTAAGATGCACAGTAAATCAATAGTAGTGCAGTGAGTCAGTGGACAAATGAATGACGTGGGTCTGTAGCGAGGGAGGTAGAAATACAGTTACTCTTTCTGTTTCTCTGCCAGTGTTGCACTTTGAAACTAGCTGTCATCTTGTTATACAGCAGAATGTCAAACAACTAAGATATGCATTTTTTTACATGAGGACCAAAAAACTTTTTTTTTACAAAAATGAACGAACCTGCAGTCTTACTTTGCGCGAGCAGGATTTCTTGGATTGAGTGATTTATGCCTCTTACAAGTTTACAAGAATTTACTTTACACTGATTACTGGACAGATAACAGTTCTTGTGCAATGTCAAACACAGAATTACACTTTCCTTCACCCCTCCTCTCCAGGTGTGGCAGATCCCAGATCACCCACTGACCCGCCCCCTCTCTGATCCCGTCGTGGTCCTGGAGGGGCACTCAAAACGTGTCGGCATCATCACCTGGCACCCCACCGCACGCAACATACTACTCACTGCGGGTAAGAAACATAGTTTGCCATGATAGCTGTATGTTTCAGTAATGAGTGTGACCGCATTAAGAAGTGCATCATTTGCTCCTCCTCCAGGCAGTGATAACCTGATTATAATCTGGAACGTGGGCACAGGCGAGCCCCTCATCTCCATGGACGACCATCCAGACCTCATCTACAGCATCAGCTGGAACCGAAACGGCAGCCTGTTCTGCACCACCTGTAAGGACCGACGTCTGCGTGTCTGTGACCCCCGCAAGAGGGAGGTGGTTGCGGTGAGTGAGTAGAACATACCAATGTCTTACAGTGTAATACAATCAAATAAAGAAACACCACAATCTAAGCTTTTTTTTACGACATTTTTGATGGATAGCATAGGAACAGTAAAAAAATCACAAAATAATGTATCCTGTTGAAAGTGGAAAGGACCCTTAAAGTTAACCAAACAAAAATGCATTTATATTTGCTATCTAGACAAAACATACTACACCAAGCTTCAAACTGCCTGTTAAATATGAAGCTACAACCAGCCAGCTAACATAGCTCAGCATAAAGACTGGACTCAGG
>JAPZDZ010000006.1:13779984-13804756 GCA_029783805.1 Acanthurus tennentii | reverse complement strand
TGAGAGGTGGTTAGGAAGAAGAGGTGAGAGAGGAGGAAGGGCATTAGGCTGCTTCACCCTGATGCCTCCAATCATGTGCAGGTATAAACAGATGGCACAGCAGATATTGTTTTGTTTCGCAAAATGTATACTTACTTACTTTTTTGGTTTTATTTTGAGATATTATTTTATGTGGCCATTGCAAGTTTGTGCTGAAACGGAAAATAAGTACACAATTTGATGAATTACATTCATTAATTAATTAATATCCAAAATCTATACAAAATGCAACATTTCGAAAAAATTCAATGCCTTTTTTTTCAAAATGTGATGATTCTCTGTTTTACATCATTGTAATGCAGCACTAATTGAAAAAAAAACTTTGCGTTGCAATACCTCATAAATTTATAACAAACTGTATAAGAATGAAATCATTTATGCTGATGTTTAAAGCTTTTAATACTTGTGACTTTGTTGTGCTCATCACAAAAAAACCAGCATGGAGCAAAAAAATATTAAAATTACTTTATTACAGATGATTCTTTATCCAGTAGCCCTCTTCCAACAAAAAATAGTAATTACAAACAAAATATTACATTTATCCCCTAAACTTTGTTTCAGAATTTCTTTTATACATTTTAAATCACTTTGTCATCTGTAAGGAATAGCTTTTCTCTTCTGCTATGCGACATTCAGCTTTTTGCACAATCTATACAATTTAATACAGTTTAATACAGGTCTCTGGACTACGGAGAATAAAACAGCAAGATCCACCAAATGACAGGAGAGATAAAGGGAATACTGATAAACAGACTGTACAGAGACGTTACCCTGCCTCCCGCCTACTTTCAGCCAATGGCAGCTGTCCCTCAGCACACTGAGGGGGATCACAGTAGACTCTTTAATCTGGTCAATCACTTGTGCAATCAGTGCAACTGATCCAGTTCAGAGTGACCAAGGTCTAAAGCTAGACTCTGCTTAGACTGCCTCGCAAAACACCTGGGAGTTCTAGTAAACACAAGAGAAAATCTAAAAATCTGCCACTTGTTTGGCCCTCTGCAGACATCATCTGGAACTTATACAGAGCCTTTGTGGCATAAAAAGGAAATAAAACACTACAGAACTGAAAGGGTTGATAAAAATGGGTAAAATGGCATACTGGTTGAAGAGAGAAGTGGGAACACCACATTCTGTTTATTTTTGTTTTTTTTGTTGTTGTTTTCATCACTGAGTGATGAAAACTGTCTCTGTTCCTGTCTCTGTAAGTTCTGAGTGCAGGGTTGTCAGATTTTAAAATGGCAAATAAGCAAGTGCAGTGAGAAAAAACCTTGGTGAAGAATCAAAACAAAAGAGGGCTCATGTTTCATAAATCAAAAATAAAAGTCCAAATAATATTAGTGTGACCTCACGACACCTAAAGGTTACCCTTTATGATATTAAACAAAAGATAAACTTTTCACTGTCTTGTGCAAGAATTTGGAAACATTTTAGTTTGAGTGCAGTAAATATTGTTTATGCAGCCAAATATTTTAAAATCCAGCAGTTTTTCAGATTTTTTTTTTAGTCTTTAAAGACAATTCTTTCTTTTTCTACATAGTAACCTTGACTGAATGTGTAAGAGTCCTCTAAAAGCCATGAAAAAACCTAAAGAGACAGGCAAGTCTTCTAGATTGGGTATCATAATGTCAGTAAAATATAGCCATTGCTGAAACAAAGGCTACACCTAACTACATTTCAAATTATGTGCAAAATCATCCTCATTCAGCATAAAACAAAACGTTGTCACGTACTCGAGGCAATCTGATCTAAAGTTGTGTTGTCATTATTCACAACAGAATATGTAACAGGTTTCAGAACTCGCAGCTGCAAGAACGACAGTGAAAACTCAGCAGCTGTAAATGGTTCATCTGAATACTGCTGGTCTACAACCAGCATCACAACAAGTTAATTTGTCTTTGATTTGTCAATTAGATTTTTATATTTTCAAATTCAAAATGTACAATATTAACAGGTTTCCTGTACATTCCACCTCTGAAAGTCATAGAATGCATAATCTCTGCATTTTTACAATAAGACTTGATTTCCATCTTAATCTCTATTTCTCTATAATCCTTTTTTTTTATAGACTTTCACTTGAAGAGCTCTTTCCAAATAGATCAGGGAGGAAGGTGAAAACCACACCAGGCTCAGGAGGAGAGGAAACGGAGGTGGAGGGATGCAGGGAGATCGGCAGTCAGAACTTGACATGACATCGGGGTCACCATGGGTGAGACAGAGTGGGGTGTCAGACCGGGGGGAAGGTTGCAGGGGCATGGCAGCGGAGATCACAGCATCACCGCCCATCCACCCACAGAGACATTCAGCAGTCCCCAACCAGCAGAGGGCGAGTAAAGCTCCTCTTTCACACTCTCTGTCTGTTCACTATTTCTCTTTCCCCATAAAATCAGCTTTTGAAAATTAAAAAAAGAAAAACACACAGGGGTAATTTTAGGCAACAGAGATGGATTTTGTTGCCCAGACACAAATGCTGCTGAGCCTGTTGCTCATTCACAGCCAACTGCTGCTAAGTGCACCTTTGTTTCACTCGTGTCCCAAACCCTTTTTTTCATAAAATTGACCCCTGTACATGCATTCATCAACCAAGTGTGCAAAGAGACATACTGTCAAATTAATAACTTTTCTGTGTATGTATGTGTGTGTGTCTGATTAACATTTAGTGTGGAAGGCCTGTGCCAAAGTGCAAGTCATTGTCAAGTTACGACACCTTGTGGTGAAGCTCTACTTGAGTATTTTTCGAGGTAGGCCAACAGCCATGGTTCAATTGGTCATAGAATGTGTTTTTCTGCGTAGTGCATCACTTTCACTGACCAACAAGGTGCCAGATTAGACCTGGAAGTTACTGCAAACAAGTGAAGAGTGAACACCACTTAGAAAGTTTAAAAGTAGGAGGTTAGGCGCTGCTGAAAAAAACCCATCCCTGCCACGAGGGGCCGTCCACTGGGCATGTAAGTGAAGAGCAGAGGTCTGTGGAAACCCAAGAGTCGAGCCGGTAAGGCTGAGCGTGCACGAGAAATGACCCCCCTTTTCTCTACAACAATCCAGCAACAAATGCATCTACTTGGCCGCATACGTAGTATTACACTGAACTTCCACTGACATCACTGGCACAATCTCATTAAATACATTAACACTATGTTGGCATGGATAATAATGACAAATTTGACCCTTACCTTTGGCATCTCTGCAGCTTTGCTCAAATCAAACAATAACTCCTACCAACAGAGAACAACAGAGAACAGATGCCCTCTAAAGCACTGACGACTGAGAATAAGCATCTTTTTTAATTGAATACTGTATCTGGCGATTTCACTGATTAGATTTCATTTCTGGTGGAGTTTTAGCTTCTCAGACTGGAATGAAAGATTTCATACTGTTAGTCCTCCATGACACCTCGACTGTCTATGTGCTCTTGCTTTAAAGTTAGAGATACTTCCTGGTACTCACTTACAACAACTTTCATTATCTTTTTGTTCTCGTTCCATACCTATCCAGCTTATTTTGTAAACTGTCTGCTCCTCTATCACCCATCTTAAGTCAAACCCCTACTTAACCTTCTGCCTTCTCATTTGTCTGCAGCTGCACAGAGACTATCTCCAAAGTTCTGTCAAATCTTCAGTTGTGGGTGTTTTGAGGGAATTTGCACACAGGCACATTTTTAAATGTAATTCTCGAAAATTGCACATGTTCCATATTGTTCTGACAAAACATCTGAAAGCAGCAGATTAACCCTACACATGTGTAAAACTGTACTGCAAACAACTGCAAACAAACTTTTAACATGAAAGTACTACTTTGGGTCTATGGCAACAGAGACTAACATGGCAAAAATATATACACATGAAATAGCGTGATAAGCTACAGTAACAATGACACTGTTGCATTGTGGCTGACTGCATGTGGCCTGAGACTTTTGGGTTTCCACAGACTGCTGCTGGATGATGTTCCAATACTGTGAAGTGTGTGTCAGACATACTGTGGAAAATTACAACAAGTGTATGTAAATAGTTTGTGTGGTGCATGCATGGTGTGTGTGTTTGTGTGTGTGTGTGTGTGTGTGTGTATACAGTGTCACCTCTGTGCACAAGGACTTGACTTTTAAGACAATTTTTGTGTTGTTTGTTTGTGTGTATGTGTATGAGTGTGTGTTCTAGGTGTACGAGAGATGGGATCCGTTGGATATCTGAGAGGTGATGCTGGCGCTCCTGCTCATGCCCTGTTCATTCCTCCCCCCTGATGACGTCCTCCTCATAGCCTGTGGGCTGTTCCTCACCCCTCCTGCTCCTCCTCCGCTCCCCCTCTGACTCCCTCCTCCAGGGTGGTGGAGGCTCCAGGGCGGCGGGCCCCCAGCCAGCATGGGGTGACCCCAGGGTTGCTGTGAACTGGAGCCCCCCTGGTGGTGATGACTGTGGTGGCCGCCACCTCCACCTCCTCCGGGCCAGTGCCCTCCCCCCTGAGCCCCCTGGCCTCCTCCGCCTCCTCCCCCCCAGCCTCCCTGGGAATCAGGAGCCAGGTTAGTGAGCACCATGTTACTGAAGCCCAGCCGCATGGACTCTGAGTCAAACGCTTCAATCTCTCGGGCCTGGCGCTCCAGCAGCGAGCGGATTCGCTCCAGGCGCTCGTTCTGCAGGGCGAGCATCTCTTCCTCAATCTGGTGAGAAAAACACAGTTCAAGATAAATAAGTGATGGTGCACGAATTATAGTAGTCTGTTTTGAAAGGAAGCTCTTGGTTAATAGAACAAAAAAATAACCATGCCTCTAGATTTTTTTTTTTTTTACTGCAAAACAGAAGCAGCAACATTGTCGACCTTAACAATAAAAGTAAAATGACTTGGAAATCAAATAGACCATCACCCTCAAAACATAAGTAAAATCATGACAGTCCACTCAAGGGACAAAGAATAAACGAAATTAAACAGGCTGAATGGTCTTCAGCTCAATGACAGAGTATATTAACGTCAACAAAAAGTCAGTCTCAATACCAAAATTTAAACATAGCTTTAATGTGTTACTGTCACTCTAGTCTATTCACTGTTATTTGCCTATGACACTAGACAACCCTCAACAAAGTCCACAGTCTCTCTTACCTTCTGCTCCAGCAGAGCCCTCCGCAGAGAGACCCTCTGCTCCAGATCCCTCCTCTCCTTGTCGTGCTGAGCATCTGTTTGCATCTTGATCTTGCTCTGGTATGCATTCAGCAGCTCCAGCTCCTGTTGCAGCTGCATCCTTAGAACCTGACACTCCCCCTCCTGAGCCTCATCTAACCGCAGCTGAGAAAGAAGAAGGAAAAAGAGAGAAAGTTTGTTTTTGTAAGTATCACTTTTGTTTTTGTCTCAGTGTCAGTGACACAGGTTATCTCTTTATAGGAAGAGAGATCTTAGAACTTCCAGAAGAGTTGATTTTAATCTGTCATGATTGAAGGTGACTTTGAACTCAATAATCCTGCATCTTAACAAAAAAGGATGATATACTAACATGCCTCAATAACAATAAAGCAGGATCTAATAGTTTTTACCTAAGATTTCTCTAACTTTAGAGTTTTGAAGACTTTTTTGAGAGATTAAATGACTTTACTTTGGAAAGTGTTGGGAGTGTCCAGAAATTGTTAAGCCTGGTTGGACTCTTAGTGTCACTTAAATTTCCTTTTTAAACTCTTTAGGTCTTCTTTTTAGATACTTACAGCCTGTGTAGAGAGCATTTCATTGATGGAGTGGTCGTACTGCTCAGCCAGAATGGCCAGCTTCCTGGTCTGCTCCTCCTTCAGTCTCTTGAGCACGGCCTTGTGATCAGACTTGGGTGTAGTCTCCAGCAGGTGGTTCCTGAGAGCCTTGTACTGCCTGGTCTGGGTTTTACAAGTCTCCTGGAACTGCTTCTTAATCTGAAGCTCTTTAGACTGAAGAGGGAGAAAGAAATGCAGATGTTCAGAGAGGGAGTTTCTGTGGTTTGTACTAGCACCAGTTAGAGTACTGCATCAATACGTCTATGTACCTTGAGGCTCTTGGGCTGCTGTCGGACCTCCATGACGTGCTTGCGCCTCAGCTCCCTCTCCCTCCTTTTATTGTACTCTAGCTGGTTGGTGAGCTCTGTCTGGTGCTGGGTCCTGATCAGCTCTGCTCGTGCCTTCTGGATCGTCCCAAGGTGCCTGAACTCCAGCTCCTGCATCGACTCGTGATGTCTGAGCAGCATAGCGTGCTCCAGGTCCTTCTGTGTCTGCCGTTTGTTCAGCTCCTGAACAAGAGAAGAAAATAGTAGGTGACAGCATTCAATTCAATTAAATCAAACACAAAAGTAAGAAGGAGTGTTGGCAGGTACTCTTTGTGTGGTTAAGTACCTCTCTGGCCAGATCCTGCTCCACATTGTGTCTGGCGATGAGGATCCTGCGTTTGAAGCGCCGACACTCGAGCTCCAGGTACTGCCTCTGTCTCCTCAGCAGGTTTGCCTCTTCTTCCGCCTGGGAATTGACACCAAGTGGCATGTCATGATTTATTCTATTATACACAGGAATTAAACTACTGTAACTACTGTTCTACTACAGGCAGTACTTCTATTTCAAATACTGTAAAATATACAGTAATACAATTTATATGTATAAGTGAAATAAAGTCTTGGGACACTGATCTTGGAAGCTAAAGCAGAGTTGGGCATGATTAAAACTTGGCTGTGAAATCAGGTGTTGTTAATGTCACAGATTCTATTGACTGTGAATTCACTGCCAGGCCTTTGTTAAGTCACCATTTGGCCTCGCCAAGTGTCCATATTGTGTGAGAGCTCCTGACCTGAAAGTGCTGGATGTTTTCTTTCTGCTTGGACAGCCACTCCTGCTTCTCTTTCTTGGGAGTTGACTGGTTCTCACTCAGTTCCTGCAACATGGATATTCATTTTATTTCAGTGTGTCAGGGAATTGTCATTGCTGGGATTTATGGATGTTACAGTATGCAAGCATTTAGCTTGACATTCATAGATATGAAAAATGGCACCTAGTTATGTGTAGCAGATTTTTTTTTTGGTGAAAACATAAAAGTATAGTCAAAATCAGCAGGGGTGGTAATGGAGATGTGTGCTGGTAAAATGTTGCACCTCTTTGAGCTGCTCCTTGCGGAGTTTATACTCTCGCTTCTGTGACTCCAGGAAGCTGCTGAGCTCCTTCTTCTGCTGCACCTGGATATGCTGCTGGAACTTCTTCTCATCATTGGTAAACGTCTTTAGCTAAACCATACATGAAAGTTGAGTTATAGACATACTTTGAAAAAAAGAAAAGATACAATATCAGTAGCTCACTATACTTCTCCGAAGATTTATTACATTGTGGCTAAAGTTATTAGTCTCCACATACGTCTTTATCCAGAGCTGCTTGGTGTTTTTTGAGCAGCTTCTCCATCTCCTGGGTGAAGTTGTTCCTCTGACTCTCCAGCTCTTTGTCCAGCCTCAGTCTGTGCTCGTCCATTTCCCCCTTTAGCTTGTTCTCCAAGGCCATCAGGTGCTTCTGATGTTGCCGTCTCATGCGTTTGTAACCCGACATCTGCTCCCGCAGCTCAGAGTCCTGCTCATGTTCCTGCATTTCACGGGTCACCTACAAAATACAGACACAGGAAAACAATCAGCACGATACATTTAGATTCTGATTACCTGAAAAGTAAGACAAGATGTGGAATTTTGACTTGGAGTTTGTAGAGGGGAATAAATTCTCAAGTGTGTAGATATAATAGAAATGTAGAAGGAGTTTGTGAAATATAGAATAATTTAAGTAACACAACCACTGATAAATGACAAATGTAAGTGAGGTAACTGAGATGCTTTGAAGAATAAATGTGTGTTCCCACCAGTGATGCTGTGCGTATGGTGGCAAAGTGCTCTCTGTTGCGGTAGTGCTTCCTTGGGGCCTGAACTGGTGTTGACTGGGGCTCAGAAGGTTGACTAGCCGCTGCCTGCTCACCAGAGAAACTCTCCTCTTCCTCCTGAAGACAGACAGCAGTGGAATTTACTATCATTTTTTGTTAGGGTATTAAACAAAAAACAACTGTGAAAGTATTTTTTAAAAAATAACGACAATTTCTGACTAAACAAATCTGAAAAATGAAAATAGTAAAAACAATAATTTATGCAATAAAAGGGGATTTCCAGCAATTACGTTTCACAAGAGACAAATTATAAAAAGGCAAAAGTGAAACAGCAGAGGTTGAGTCATCCAAACTTCAAACTCTGGACACTGTATTTCCCATAATGCAATTTCTTCTCAGATTTCATTAGACTCCTGAATTGCCAAATTTTTCAAATGTGATCTCTCCAGTTTTCAATGCAGTGTTTCTAGTATAGATTGATTCCGGCTGAGTATTTATCTGACCAAAAAAAAAACTCCACACAGAGCCACTTTACTCACTGGTTTGAGGTGTATGACAGAGCTGTTGGACATGACTGTGTGATCTCCCTCCATCAGGTCCAGCTCACTGCGGCTGTCCTGGGCCGCTTCGTTCAGACTGTTGACAGAGCTGCTCTGAGAGCTGGCGCTGATGGACATGCTGGGGATGGACTGATTACTGCCAACACTGTTCACCGTTCCGGTCCTACCTCCACCCGGCTCCAGCTCCTTAAGACAGAGAGGAAAGAGCAGAGAGAGAGACAGCAAAAGAGAGACAAAGAGCCAGACAGGAAACAGGAGAAAGAAACAAGAGACACAGAGGACACAGACAGACAGACAAGCATACAAATGTATGCATGCTTGGTTATTTTCTCTGCATGAAGGTGTTCTAGCACAGTTGTTTTAATTTAATATTAACATTCAAACATTCACAGACCTCATCTCCATCCTGGACTTCTGCTGTGGGGCCGTTGTGGGCCTCCTGAAGAAGGATTTTCTTCATCTTCCGGTACTGCAGGTTGTCCAGCTCTCGGACTGCATCCTTGGTCCTCTGGATAAGGTCCATCAGCACAGAGTCTGGGCGTTCACGCTGCAGAAATGCATGCTGGAGGGGAAGATGACGCAAACGAAAATGAACATGTGGCATGAAGAAATTTTGGTTTCTGATTTTCTGAAAATGTCCATTTGGAATCTGTCACTACATGGTTCACCATCACAAATTAGTCAACCACCTCCTGTGCAGCACAATGGATCATGTAATTGATAATCAACTGAAAAAGATATGACAAAACATGGGTATAAAATCCAGGCTGATAAATACTCTCAATCTTCATGCACTTAGCTGGAAGGTAAAGTTGGGCCAGATGACCATTTACAAGAGACCACACTGAGAAACAGGTGAAAAGTTCATTTTAACAACTACATCCTGTGTGAGAACAAGTACTCTTTTGGAACTTGACATTTAAAAAAAGAGATACATAATGCTTCCACACCCTGAGGACAACTTCCATTAGCAATAGTGAGTCCATTAGCGGGCTAAGTGACAGCTGCTCAGTTACTTAACGATGGATGCAGAAGTCACATCTCTACAGTAATTACATCTGTGTTCTGTCTCAAAATCGAGCTCTGTGTGTGTGTGTGTGTACATGTGCTGATTGTGTTTGTGTGTAAATCCGGAAGTAGAGGATTACAGAATCAAAATAGAAGCTTATGGGGGACAGAAGTGAGCGCAAACATCAGAGAGATTTATCACCAGAGAGCTTTGTCAATCTCCCATCTTAACACACTGACCCTGCTCTCTGTTTCTGTGTTGTGGTGTGTAGAGTATGCACTTACACCCAGCATGTCGTCAGAGTGGGGTCTGTCCTGGGGGATTTTCTGAAGGCATGAATCAATAAAGTTTCTAAAGTAATCTGACCTGAAACAAAGATGACGAGGTAGAGGGTCAAAACAAACAGAAACCTGTGGTACACACTTAGCCTTTAATAAAGGTAAACAGTGGACAGAAACAAAACAAGTTTACAATATTGTGTGCAAGACTTAAATAAAATAGCACAATATGTCAGAAATGGAGAACAATATACATAATTCTGTTTTTATTAGTGTGTAATTATCTGAAGTCAAGAATTGTTTGGTTTTATTACCTTAAAATGAGCAATTTATATCTACAGAGGGAGTGAGTCCACTCACAGATTCTACAGTGTGTCATGTTGCACTGCCATGTTTCAACTGTAGATTACTGTTCCATCAGTATATGACTATCTAATTTCATGGCTGCCATAGGTTTTCCTTCACACGTGTGAGGGGAGGGTGAGCAGAGGGGCATTCAGTTGATTGCAGTCTGCAACCTCACCACCAATGTCTCTGAATCCAGTATAATGGACCTTTAAAGTGGCATTAAACAACTTGCTTCTGCACAATCTTTCACAGTAATTTCCAGTGTCATCTTTGCTCTACATCCGTCAGTACTATGATTATGTGCAGATAGTTATAGATTTAACTATATGTGTGTGTGGGTGTATTTGTGTGTACGAGGCATGATTCCTCACCATTCACTGGATTGCAGCGTGGGGCTCTCATTCTGCGCTATGTGGTATAAGGCACTCATTGCATTCATGTTAAACAAAGGAGGCTTCCTCTCCGCTGCAACAGAAAGGAAAATCAGTATTTACTCTCTAAATCAAGGTAAAGGTTAAATCACATATGGAATTGAAGGGTTACATTTTTAACAAGAAAATGTTTCCGTCTTTTTGACTTATCATAGCTAAAAATACAGGCCTTTTCATAAACATGACTGATTCGACTTGGCCTGAAAATAAAACAAATCCTTTTAAAAAAATATTAGTTAGGTTACATTTTCATTGGCACAATACAGACATACTGTCACATACCTAATTCTATACAGGTGATCCCTAAGGACCAGACATCCACCTTCCCATCATACTGGCCCTCATCCATAGCTAAAATCACCTCCGGGGCCATCCTAAACAAAGTAAAGAAGAAGGATAAAATATGGGTGGGAAATAGAGAAGAAATGATAGAATGAGGTTAAAAGAAAATTTAAAAAAGATAGATTACTTGCAAGAATACTGTGTTGCCGTCACTGCCTCAGATGTGAAATACAAAAAAAACTGTTCCTTTGTTTTACTATAAATCTACAAATTAAACAACAGTGTTTCTTTGCTCTTTGAAATTAGATGATGGTGTTTTTATGGCTAATAGAAACTAAGTAGTTTCTTAACAGCATAAATTTTATCACAAGAGCAGAGTACACCACCTGCCAGATGATAACTGAGTCCTGATTGTACATTGTCACCAACAATCACAGCATTTAGAAGGATCTCCTCAACACACCAGAGGACAGCTTTTAACTTGTTTAAGAATATGAAAAACAGGAAAATCTAATCAGTGAATTGATGTTTCTTAAAGCTTAAATACCAAAAGGTTTATAAAGTCGACACATTTATCATCTCAGGATTTCACACACAGACAATACTTCTTCAAGTTTTTCAGTTTTCCCTCACCAATATGGCGTTCCCACAAAAGAGTTGGCAGGTGAGGCAATGGAGGCAGAGCCAAAATCGGCTAGTTTGACCTGCCCAGGCTCAGTTAGAAGAATGTTACCTGCCTTCACATCCCTGACAGAAAGAAAAACATAAATGTGACAGAAGTATACGTGGGAGATATAGTGTTGAGAAAGCATCTTAAAACAAAACAAAACAGCACAATGTAAAAATGACTCACCTGTGGATCATATTGTGGGAATGAAGGTAGGCGAGCCCCTGCAGAGCACCATGTGTAATGGCAGCAATCTCTACTTCTTGTAAAGGTTTTTTATGAACTGAAGGAGAGAAGAAAGTTTGTGATGTAGAAACATGGACATCCACATTTGTTTTCTCAGACATCCTGTCCTGTATCCCACTGACACAAAAACCTGGAACACTTGCTTACCTTCCAACAGATCGGAGGCTGAGCCGAGACAATACTCCATCACCAGCTACAAGCAAGAGATCAAGTAAAGCATTACAATGTATGAGCAAAATGAGATGATCGGCCAATTCTGTGCAGCAAACAGGTGACTCACCCATGCTGTGTGCTCACGGAGGTAACAGCCTTTGTACTCTATACTGTTGGGATGTCGGATCCTCTGCAGAAACTTCACCTCCTTTATAATGTCCTGCCATTTCTGGTGGAGAGAGAGGATATTTAAAAATCATGGAACATGTTGCTTGGCTCTTAGCACTTAGAGGTGACTCTGTGTGTGGGTGTGTCAAAGATTATTTTCTAATGCAAATAGAGGTGGTCTTCTGATTTAAATTTTGGGTGTGTAATGATACCACAGTAATACTGTAGTCCAGCAGTTCTTTACCTGGTTTTAAAATAACTGACACTGAATGAAGACACTTATACAAGATGGCATCAAAAAATTCCACTTTTTTGGGAGCACTGAAACAATCTCTTTGTTTTCCCCGGTTGTCTTGTTCTGATTTTTACTAATTGAAATTAATGTTCATTTATGATATCATCATTTATAATTTATTACATCAATTGGTTGAAATAAAATATATCAAGATCTTTAATTGTTAGAGAGTAGTACAGAAAGTACAACACAAGGTGCTGCTACAATAATGTGAGGTGCACTGAAAAAGTATAAAATTTATGGTACATTTACAAACCAAAATATGAGGAGTAATGAAAAATAAAAGGTTCAGTCACCTTTTGTAAAGAATTTTGAGGCAATAAATTTTAAACAAAGGTATGTTCATAAAAAAAAAATTCCTATGCAAGTATTTGATTGACCAAAATGTCTTCTTTTTCACCACTACAGTTGGCTGAAGTGCTGTTGAGTAAACAAATGTCAGCTGTCTTAATTGCAGAGCTCAAGATTTCTTTCTTTACTCCCTGCATCAATCAAACCAGGCCACACTACAGGTAGGTACACCATGTCCAACATGGTCACGAGCACAAGCATTAACAGATAAGGGTGAATGTACGGTATGAAAATATTTATGGACAGACTGAAGTCTGTCTAAATAAATATAATCAATCTGATCTCACCTCATTCGATTGTTTGCCACTGTAGGACATCTTTTTAATTGCCACCACCTCATTTGTACGCACATCCCGTGCCTAGGAAAAAAAATTGTCAACAATATACACTGTCAGTTCATGTAAAAAAATAAAATACAATACATTACAGTTAATTCTCTGTATGTTTTCTCATATCAAGGATTTGGGGCTTCTTTGGTGCAGATTTAATATGAGACATTGAGCTAACAGACTATGTGCCAGATATCTATCTGTATAAACTGGTTCAGGTATCAAAAACCAATTCAGGAAATGTAGGAAATGGAAATGGAAACCCATATTTACCTGAAGTGATTTTTTACCAACTCAAATGAAGTAGATCACTTCAACTTAAACATTTGACGGTATAGAATCTGCTTGTTCTGAATCAGAGCTAACAGAGTTCATATCTCTATAATTTTTGTCTACAGACAAGTGTAAGCGAATTTCATTTTTGTTTAAATCAGTGTGAGGATGCAGTTGACGTACAAAGTAGACAGCGCCAAAGCTGCCATGACCAATCTCTCGGAGGTCAGAAAAAAGCTTCTCTGGGTCTTCTTTGAAGAAAAGCTCAGCCACCTCCGGATCCTTCAGGCTCCCTGCCCTTACAGAGGAGGGCATCCTGGTTAATGTAGTCCCTTATCACCCACGCAAAGGGGATGGGACTATCTGGGTGCTAAGCTACTCCAAAGCAGCTGAAGATTCATCTGCAATAATGGATGGGCCTAAGGAACCGGCACATTGGCACCTAGATGGACAGATTGGGTGAGGGGGAGACGTAGAGAGACAGGCAGAGTGTTACAAGGACAAGATAAAACACAATGATCCATCACAGTATGAATCTGCTTGGCTAATATGACTTAAAAGATATTACTGAGCAAAGTCAGTGGCCAGACTTTAAAAGAAGAGGGGCAAATAAAAGTACAACTTTGATATTGTGGCACGAATACAAATCTTAAACAGGACCGACTGAGGCCATATTTTATCTAAACCTAATCATCAACCCACCTAGCTACAACACACTCCAAACATTAGGATTGTTTTGATACTTATACCAGATACTTATACTAGAAATGCCTTTCACACTGCTTGAAATGCTGGATTGGATGTCAGCGAGAACACGAGTCTATGCACCAATCTGATACCATGTAATTAACTTATTAGAAACGTGACACTGCTTATTTCCCAGCAGTGCCCTGAACACTTGTATGCAAGTCAACAGATTTTTGACAGCACTAGTTGCCAATATCATAAGCATGTAACACAGGGTTTGCATTATATAGCTGTTAAAAAAAAAAAAAGATGGACGTTGGAATTAGTATCAGGAAGGGAAATACGAAATTGAAAAATCACCAATAAATATGTTCATAATACAACTAAGTCTAGAGAACATTCTATGCAAAGACCTGTATATAAGCATCCTCTATCCCACTGGCACATTTAATAATTGGTAAAAGGCATGGGCAGGGCTCCAGACAAATGATGACTCACTTGGGGGCATTCAACATCACAATGGTTAAAAGAGAGCAAACACTAAGTTTCTTTTGAAAGGTCAGGGGCTTCTGAAGTATCCAAACACAGCAATTTTAGCTACTGTACATACCCTCAGTGCTGACCCTAATATAACTGAGCAATTGCAGAGTCATCACAAGTGCATCAGTTCAGATCGCTTTAGCTACTGGAATGACTGGGTGATGCAAATATCCCGGCTCAAGGATTGATTTCATGTCCACTGCTATGAGGTGGCCTACGGTAATGAGGGGAGAGCTCCATTGGATGATCAATCAGAGGAGCTGGGGTCAATTTTTACTGTACTCGAAATTGGCTGCATCAATTTTGCACTAGTTATTAATGTAACAAGCATGTAAGATTGATATTTTGTATGTTCTGTGACTGTATTTGTTTTGGTGCATCAGCTTTTAATTGACAAATGACATTTACCATTAAGCAACTGTATATTACTGATAGCTTAATAAGAGGTAAAAAGCTGCCGAGTATAACAAGTCTGATCTGTTGGTTGCTGAGTAGTTTTGCTTTGGAAACACACAATGAAGTAGCTCTATTGTGTGAAGTATAGACTGGTTGCAACAGAATCTCCACAGTGTATTTCAGTCCATTGTTTTGAAACTCTGTTTGCTTGTTTATTTTTTTTTCTTATTTCAATTGTTCTCAAAGACTTTCACTGTATTTGTAGCCCAGTGACCTTGGAAGAAAAGCTATGACAGTCAGCTCTCTCGCTACTCTTTTGACTTTCTCTTGATTCATATACAATACAAAACATTAAAGGTGCATTAATGAAAGGCATTGTCCTGCTAGAAAATAAATAATTTTCCCACATTAAGTAACATTAAATAGCATGTCTTTCGTATAAAGTAGTGCTTGCCTCACTGTGCACATGGCAAACTCACTGTTATCAGTGTAAAATGCACAGCTGCATTAACCTGTCCTGCTCTCCACAAGCAACCTAAAACTTTTATTGAGCTTCTTAGAATCAAAGTTTATTAGCTTCTCTTCACTGATGTCTGTTGTCCTTGAGGGCTGTGTGTCTTTCTGTAAGTTTCACTAATGTTATTTTTTTTTACTCAGTCAGCTGGATAGCTTTTTCAGTAGGACAAAACCTTGTGACATTCAACTGCTGTGTGGTTTTTGTACAGCAGGCTCAACTGATAACTGACTGAGGAAACTAGCATGATTGCAAGGAAAAATTACTTGAGGCTTCTTGTGTTGTCTCTTGAGAGTTCTCTGTACTGCTCTGTTGACTGAACAGAGTAAATACAAAGTAAAAGCTTGTTTTTTTTAAAGCATAAAAAAATAATATGATTAACTTTGTGGTTCCTTAATTTACTTTAAAGTCATACAGCATTTATAGCAAGGGTCACACTGTGACTTTGCGTTAGCAGAATGCAGAACATGGAAGTTGAAACAATACTCTGTTTAAATGTTTAGGTGCAAATAAAACATTTTATCCCTGAATCTATGAATAATCATGACAAACAATCCTGATTACAATATTAATTAAAAAAAATCAATATGATTATTATTTTAACCATGCAGCCCTACTGTGTACATACAGGTATTTTTAAACTATTCCACCACTTTCCCTGTCATTTATTGCAACTGTCAAATTGTCACACTGTCTTTTGGTTTATGTTTCACATAGCATACCACCTCTTTAAGAATCTGGGTTGTGTGGGAGCATGCACCCCTACCCTAAACTATGGTTGACTCCACTCAAGTTGGACTGTGGACAGACTAGATAATACAATTTGTACAATGAAAAATAAGAATACATTCTCTCTCTCTCTCTCTCTCATACACACACAGAAACACCATAAAAAGAACTGAACACTAAGTCACAAGACTGATGGACTCCACTCTAATACGCACTTGCAAACACATTATCTCAAAGAACAGTGTGTTTTAAGAAATGCATTCAAAAGTTATTTTTATTTGCTGCCTTAGGATATGGATTCTCTCTTTTTGGATTATGGTAACTGATTAGAGGTTCATTGTTTTTTTTCAGTGCTGATAAATCATTTTGCCTATAATGGGGAAATTATATTATCAGTCCTTTATTGTTATCAATTTTAAAACAGAGCTGAGGCATTATTCCTATTGTCAACATGACAATACAGTGAACGGCGATGGCACCTTTACAGTTGGTTTGTGACCCACCAGTAAGCACAGAAGAAGGAGGAGGAGGAGAAGACAAAGGAAAAGAACAAGGGCAGTGTGCCATGTCGATTTAATGAAATCAAACTGTTGTACTTGGACAGATCCATACAATCTATACAAGGGAGAACACATGTTGTTGCCAGTGAGAACTAGTTTACAGTTATAGAGGAAGACAACATAACTGCACTTTGCAGTTCATGTTCCACAAGGTCCTGAGAGCAGGAAAAAGGTAAAAATGTAAGATTTTTTAAAAAAGTGAAATTATCAGTAATCTTATCAGTATGAGCTATGAGAACCAGGTATTTTTCCATTATTAAATCAGCTGAAGAAGATCCTTATCTAGCTTTCATAGAATTGATTTCCTCTAGCCTGTAAAAATCACAGAGAAGCCTAATGAAGAGGCAACCAATACACAGTGCTGAGCAGCAAATGTGTCACATAGAGGACCGAGCAAGAGAGAAAAATGAAGAAAGATAATAAATAATCAAATACTTTATTGATTCATGCAGTGAAATTCTCTTAGCTGCACAGGGTCAGCTACAGAGGAGGAACCCTGGAGCAATCCTGCTGTCTGCTGGTTTATCAAAATGCAAAGAAAAGAGGTACATGAAAGAAATTAAAATAACTAAAATTAAAATTATTATAATTATTCTAAAAATTATTCAACTCATTGGTGAAGTATTATTGCTTTATAAAAGAGCAATATTAATTATTTCTTTCTTGTTTTCTGCAATACAGAATTTAAAAAAAAAGAAAAAAATGAATCAACTGTAAAACATAGAGGCTCAACAAAAGGAGGTACAAAATTACCTAGCAAAAGTAAAATTGCCTCATAAATCTAGCAAATTACTTGCTCAACTGGGGCAATAAACAAATTGTTTTTTTCTGGAGTTAGTGACCAAAGTAGACAAAGAGTGAGCTGTTTAGTTTGCGTCTTATCTCAGTTAAGTTGCACAAGCACAGTGCCCATCGAGCAGCTGCGAGAAAACGATGAGAGGTAAAGATGAGTATGAGCTGAAGTGCAAACATGCATTTCAGTTACTCCCTAAAATTGGAGTTGAGGTGGATGTTGTTAAAGGTTGTGTGGTCAAAAGTCTGCGTTGCGCAATTAGCTAAAAATATCAAAGCAAAACAGACAAAATGAAGTCCTTTTTCCAAGGGCAAGTCTAAAGCAAACATAGTGATGCCAGTTACATTTTCTTGATTTGTTTATGAGAGAGAAAAGATCAAGTGACGTGGGTAACTACATTAAAGATCATTAGCCTACACCAAATACAATTAAAACAACACTTCAACTACAAAGCTGTTAAAGACTATGTTCATTTCATGACCCACATGTGTGCTATTGTTCAAATGGCCTTTAACACCCTACGTTTCCCCAAGATGGAGGGTGGGGTAGTCCATGCTCCTGCCTACCAGACTGATTACAGACTGTGGCTTTCACTGAGTGGAGGAAGTGAAAGCTCTCTAGATACCCAATGTCAACAATAACAACACATCACGATTTGTGTTGCTCCAGATATGATGGTGACAGAAGAGAGGAATGGAGTGACCAAACACTAAGAGGATTTGACCCATCCCATTTCACTCAGAACTCAATCTACACTCTTCCTGTTGGGATAAATGTCACGAACATCAACAACATACCAAGTTTCCTCTAAATTAGACACTCTTAAAAAAAAAAGTCCTTGTGCCACAAGGACAGTTTGCGTCCTATAACCTAAAATATTTTAGTGTGCTCACCTTCCCCTTTTTCTTCTTGGTTTCCAACTGTTCCATTGCCAAACTCAATCAAACACCTTAAGCAAATACTTTCAAACTCCTTTCAACAAAGATGACCATGTCACTAAAAATGCCATCGTCAGTTGGGTTATTCAACATAGTTTTCCATTAGTTTGCTGTTATAAGTATTTAGAAATTAGTATTACCACCCTAAAAATAAGAGTCAATTTAAAAACAACACTGTAGCATTACATTCAGTAGTCTAATCAAGGTCATTCATAAATGCATTATCTAATTCAAAACACTAACAAATTAAGTTATGGAGGCAGTACTGCAGTGAATCATACTGTGGAACCAACACTTACTCTGCAGTGGCTGACTGTCACTGACTGACTTGGATCTAGACTTAAACAAACAGGGGCAGGCTTTGCTCCAGTGCCTAATCCATTTTTCCTGGGAGACACTTAAATCCATATGCAGTGTATGCATATTTAGCACCCCCTGATATAACACTGACACACTAGAAAAACAACTTTGCAAAGGCTTCTCTGCATCGAGATGCTTACAGTTGATAACAGCTGCCCACCTCTCATCATCAGCTAGAAGCAAGTCCTTGAAAGTAAAGAAGGGAGCTGTTGTTCTGACGAGCATGCACAGATATAAATGAACAAATAACAGGTGCGCATATCAGTACAGGTTACTGAGAACATAAGCGAGCAAGGACAGGAAGCCTAACAGAAAACTGTGATACCAGAGCAAGAGAACAAGTCGTACCTGCCTTCTAGATTCAGCCCATAGGCTGCATTTACAATACTGACAGTCTATTTATCACAGTCCTAAGACACCAGTAGGTAGACTGCTCCTACTGCAGTGCTTATTTAACCAACAGAGCCAGAATACATGGCACATACAACAAAAAGCATGTGTCGGTGTTAGAGTGTATCATCCATCAAACCTTGGACAACAAATTTGACAGATTTCTCCAACAGAACGCAACGTATTGATTATGTGAATAATAAACCTAGTGCCACAATACAGGTGTTTAGGAGCGATTTAACCACAATCACGGTGTTAGTGTAATGTTAAATCCTCGTTTAACTGATCCACTGTGTAATGCATAAGTTAAGCGGCGAAGTCACAGATAAGCCAAGCAGAGGAGTAGCTTGCTGAGTGATAGCCAGTGTTACGCAATATCAACACAGAAAACTGAGGAATGCGACTCACGTCAGTGCACAAAAACAGCCATCAGCGGCAGATGGATGCGAGCCCCGCTTGTCGCTTACACAATGATCGTCACAATGATTTGTCAGACTCTCCTGGCTAATGCACCTTGTAAACACAATGTCAGGACATAAACGAGCGACAGACATTGAAAGAGGCTTGACCAATGTCACCTACCGTCACACCGCTAGCTATTCAGACAGTATGTGACTCATGATGTCTCCTCAAGATAACCAAACTTCCAAAACAGACACATCCACAGCCGAGTTTCACTTAGCGTACGGCCACAGTGGACAAAAACAAAAACGAGGGAGTGGCACTGCTTGCAACGATAGTTGCATAAAGCGGATTAGCAAGCTAACGCAGCTAGCTTACGCTTCTTTGGTAACATTAAAGCATATTGTTATCAATATTAACAACAAACCATACCACTGACAATTTAGCTTGCTAACCCTACTCATCGTACATGAACAAAAATGCTTTTTGTTACATTGACAATAGCAAAAAGACACCCTAGTGTTGATAAGAAAACACTCCAGTTGCTCTGTAAGCAGACTAAAATCTGTCGATACGACAGACTACACAAGTTGTGACAGCAACTTTCGGTTAGCTGGTGAATAGCAAGCAACATAGCTGGCTAGCTCGCCAGCTAACCTATGTTGAAATCAAGCTCTACTGCAGCATGTAGCGTTGGAGAAAAAATCTAACGTTACAAATCGTTACTTGGAAGAAAGCTAAAGTTAGCAACCAACTCACCTGGTCAAGATGAAACCACACAGGTTAAGAGGGTTATAAGCGGCTGATTAATCCAGTCACCCTGAACACGGCAGAGCAAGTGGCTGAAGCTAAATCACAGACAAACCAATGCAGTCCAGGGAAATCAAAGTGAGAATTCGCTAGCTAATAAGTTAGCGATGCTAATTCGCTAATTTAACCGCACAGTTGCCCTACCCAATATAGACGGTCACACTGGCTTCAAGTCTGGCTAAATTGTTCACTTTAGCAATAGCCGTTGTTTTTGTCAGGTATGCTGGCCGGCCGCAGGAATAATTAATATCAACGTGAGGCAAGCTGACCTGGCTAACGACTGTCAAGCTTGAACTGTCAAAACGAACTGGGAGGCAGGCTACTGGCCAACTAGCTAGCTGCTAGCGTTAGGCAGTAGCTAGCAAAGTTTCTCTCCTCTATAGGCAGTTCCCCAAAAATGGCGGCGAGGAGAATCACCTCCCTTCCATCGTGATGGAATCAAGGAGCAAATGAATCGAAAAGCACAGAACCGGAGCTTTGCAGTCAGCGTTAACTGAGGCGTGAAGACTCGTGTGACAGGTTTGGAGAGTGTTGCTGTCCAGCTGTAACCTACAGGGTAAATGTTGCCCCCTCCCTAATCCTAGAGATTGATACTGCTGTGCCATTCAACAACTGCAAACATAGATGAGTAATCTGGATGGAGAGTCATACACATGACTGTCAACACAACATACTTCCCAGTCTTTTTTATTACTGTGAATAACCAAGTACTGGACATTTCCCTCTTCCTCCTGTGGGTGTTTAGCCTTTCAACACTTTCAGTCACTGAGCTCATAACCTGATTAACAGTTTGAGTCTTAATCTGCCTCTTCTATAAATAGCCTGTCGTTAACTCAGAAGTATAAAAAACTGTTATCCTTGAGTAATAACGGATCTCAAGATGTCAGGAAAGCTGGTCAAAATCCAAAGAGCTTTTTGTTTTACAACTACCACCATGTGCTGCTCACCAATCAGTGTTTAATATGGGGAGAGGAGTGGCTTTTACTTTATTTTAATAAACAACAATATTGAAAACTTGACAAAATCCATGTGTGCACTGAAATATAAGTATAATACTGTGACAAGATCCACTGACGTACCTGTCAGTTTACACTATGTGAAAGCTATGAAAGCATGTGATGTGTACAACACCTTGTAGTCTAAAACCTGGTAGAGATATGACTTTGTATTACACAGTTATATAAGATAAAGTATGGCTCAACACTTAAGTGGAAGTACAGATTCCATAAATAATTTCAGGGGTACTAAACACCTCTGTGCTCAGTCCCCATAAACTTGACCACTGACACAAATCCCTTGATGTAAATACAGATGTTCTGTCACAGTCACTTTTTCAGTGTTATGTTTACACCAGGTAAGCATACAAGCCACTATTTGTGTAGCCGAACCATCTGTTTATTCTATATTTACAAAAATACTTTCCATTACGATGTTTTACTTTTAGCATAAAAAAAACATCTCATCACGTCAGTAGAAACGTGACACCATATCTCAAAGGATTACACATGGAGGTGTAATCTGCATGGTGAAAATATAGGATGCTTGCACTGTGCACGGCAGCAGAGAGGTTAAAGATGGGCATTCCACAACAGGCTGCAGACTGTGAAACCAATCGGCTTGCAGAACAGGGCTCAGAGGGCTTTGATTGGTTGCTCGGTAGCCCTGTTGTCATGATGATGGGAATCAGGTCCTGCCTGTGTGGTCTGTATCCAGGCACAGAAGTATACTGAAGCAAATGATATGGATGGATAGTCTGCAGAACTTTATGTTCCTAACACACACACACACACACACACACACACACACACTAATATTGTGTAAATAGATGCGTACCCCCTGAGTTTAACCATAGATGTTTATTTAAAGAGGAACTGAACATATTTGTGATGATGCTTGTTATGGTTTAGTGAGTTATATCACATAATCTTGAATAATACAAATCCTCCAAGCACTGATCTTATACTGTTGGTACTGACTGACTCTGTGGGCCACTCTATTCATGAACACTGGGAATTTTGAAATATTGCAATATGTCAGCTCTAATAATAGAATATCTGGACTGAACCAGAGCAATTCAGTTTTTTGAGGAATGTCTAGATAATGACCATGGTCATTAAGCTTATTCACATATGTCACATTGGTCATTACACTGTATTTGACTTATACATTTCCTCGTGTTTATCTTTTTCAATCAGGACATCCTTTTTTTATTGGAGTGCTTGCACCTAAAAGTTAATACCAGCTTCTGGATTCCATCACTTCTCCCTGTGTCAGCTTTTTTCTACAACTATTCCCAAATTATTTGGTTATGCTAATATGTACTTTGTGTTTTTGTTTCTTGCAATAATTTTATCTGAATTCATAAATTGATTCTTTACATTTCATCATCAAAATGTGCATGTTAAATTTATCTTGATTTCAGTAGTTAATTTTTTCAAAAGTATTTCAACAGTGTCAATTTTATTTTGTCATCTAAGTATACACATTCTAATGATTCTTAAAAATAATGAAAATAGCAAGTTTTGATTCTCTGGCTGTGTAATTAAAAAAATGTTATTGTTTACAAACAAGTAAATGAAAGTGCTTCTTTTGAATAAATCAGAGGTTGTGATTGTTGGAACTGTAAAAAAAAAACTAAAACAGCTTTGGTGAGTTTGACTTTGCCTCTGTAGAGTTAAAACAAGCCGTGTTCTTAAGCTGATCTGTGAGGTAAAATAACGGTCAATGGCAGGAGAGCGATGACTGTTGATCTGAGATGCTGGTTCTCCAGTGATACATCAAGTGGCAGTAAATATCACCTTTAGAACCTGAGATTTTTTTATGGTCAACAACTCTTGTTCACAGCAGACACTTTAACCCATGAAAGATGAAAAATATAGGTATAAATTAGAAAAATTATGATGGTATTGTGCATGCAGACTCACCTGGACACTCTAACTGTTCAAAATGCCTGCTGTGAGAGAGTTCTATTCACAATATCACATTCTCCATTTGCACAATAATGAGATTAAAAACATTACTTCAAAAAAAATTTAATGATGTAAGATGAAAAGGAATTTCTGTTAAACTGATTATGCATCCACTACATTTTCTCTAACATTTAAACACTGAAGCAGTGACTTTTAGCACAAATGCTCATATTTACCACTACTGTAGCATTAGAACAGAGGAGTTTAAAAAATTATTAAACCTTTCTATGGTTTAGACAAATATGAAAACAACTGCTGTTGTGTAGTTCCAGCTGAAAATGTATATGACAAAAGAAAGCAAGGTAATCACTTGTACATTAAGTGTATTTTTAAATCCATGTGCTCAAACTGATAAGTGAAAGACTTGTATATTGTAAAATAACAGAGGACAGTTGTAGATCACATCTATTTTGAGCATCTAGACAGTCTCAAATGTACACAGAAACAAACACCAACGCAAATCAGTATCTCCTGAAGCAGTGCAAAGCAAGCAAAAAAGCAAACAAGTACTCCCTTTGTGTTGAATGGTAGTTCACAATGTCTAAGTGAGTTGTTTGAACTTGATGGAAATTTTACAGGCTGTAATTTCAGAATGTATATCATGCATTTTGTTTCAACTGAGTGGATGGAGGAAGTGGATAAAACTTGATATGTGACCTTGAAAAAGTGTTTGTTTAAAAACATTTTATTAAAAGGTGAACTGCTGTGGTAGTATGAACTGAAGCTGTAAAATGTCTGATATGGGTGTTATAATGAATAAAAATTAAAAAGTGAAAGTCACCAAAAGTACTAAATAAAAGTTTCTGCAAAGTCCCTGTACAGGACCAGACTGCCTCCAAAACCATGTGGCTGACTTAAGTAGACCTGGGTCAAACAGTATCTGAAAGTCTTTCATACTATTTTAAGTGACAGGTTGGTGAAACTCAAATCCCATTGTCTGTAAATAACTGAAAATTCAACACAAACCAAATGTTAAATCCTGATATAATGGATCTCACACATTTCAAAAATCAGAATTAATTTTCACCCAGGTCCGATTTTTAAAAAAAAAAAACAAAAGACTTAGCAGGTGCTTATTACCAGGGTCAAAAAAAATGGAGAAATGGAAAGGAAACAAACTTTTTACACGAGCTCAAAAACAAATAAAAACAACAGGAACATCTATTACGATGAATGTTTTCTGTTTTTGTTGACTTTTTAAAACCTTTTTCTAACAATAACCTCGATGTTAGCATTAAGCTGGAAGAACAACCCAAGTTACCAAACAGGGATTAGGCACATCCTGGGGCAGCAGGAAATGCCACACCTGAATGAATTAGTCAAGGTTGAACAAGAGGTCTTGATTAATCTTTCCTGCAATCAGCCATTTTTTTACTGGACTGACATACCCTCCAGCTGTGCTTCTCTCCTCCCAGCTTT
>JAPZDZ010000006.1:13764495-13779884 GCA_029783805.1 Acanthurus tennentii | reverse complement strand
CAGCTTTGCTGTAGAGGCCAAAGCAGTCAGTTAAGACTGGGCCCTCACAGAAGTGTGGAAGTGCCAGTTATGGCCTTCATTACAGCTGTCTTTAATCAATTACAAGACCATTAACACTCTCCCTCTCTTTGCCTCACTCTATCATTAGCCTCAAATTTTAATACTGCTTGCAGAGTACACTCACTAACTAGGAGCAGAGGCTTGAGGCTGGACCAGACAACTTCCAAATCAAATCACTCTGTTTTTGTCTCCTTATTCTGTTCCAATCCAGCCTTCCTGAGACTTATTAGGTCTCCCTGGTCTCTTTCCGGGGAAGCTCACTGATCTCAACACATACATACACATACACACTTCATCACAAGGGGGGGAAAAGCTCATTAAAACCACCCTGCTCTCACTACACTTGCTTGTATTCCATTAAAAGTGGTTCTTCGCTTTCTTTATCATTTCCTTTCCCCTGTAATCTCCTCTTCTTCTTCTGCTTAAGTGTGTCTTCTCTCCTTGGCTGAGTGGCAAGCAGGCTTCAGCAGTCGGGTTTCCTTTGATTCCAGCTTAGCCTGGTTCAGCCCACTTTGGCCCAGCTGAGGAAAGCAGGGATGTCTCGGACCGGAACATTGCGGGTCAAAGCTTTGACGCGCAAGTTACGGTCATCTGTGAGGAGTACCACCTCCCTTTGGAGCCTCACTGTCCCATCTGCGTTGAGAGGAAGGCAAAAAATAGCAAGAATTTGTAAGTATCTGCATGTGTATGAGGACAATTACACACTAACAGTGAATGAATGACACTCAATGTTTCATACTTCTCTGATCAGGCATGAAATCTTTTGCCTTGTCCTTGCAGTAGTGAAGACAGCAAGACAGAATCACATCATCGTTGTTACCCTGAGAAAAAAATGGAAAACTAAGTTACTGAAAAACAGTATAAACATTCAATGTAAGTAATGTTGTGTTTGCAGTCTACCACAGCATGCGGCCCAAATTAAGGAAACAAATTATTAATGACAAACATTTTAGGCACCATTGTTTTGGCCCTCACCTGCTGTCCTGAGGTGTCCTCACTGCGGAAGGCAATGGACTCTAGCTGATTTCCTCTGCTTGTCAGGGCTCTGAGGCATGGTTCTCTGGCTTCAAATCCTTTCTCTAGGAAAGCCACTGCCAACCGGGCCTTCTCCTGCACAGCCCGCACATGGGTTGCACTAACGTTGTAGTTGCCACGACTACCAGTGCTGCGCCCTCCTGACCCCATTCCTCCACCAATGTTGTCCTGGCCTTTAGCCAAGCCATCTAACTCTGTAATCACTGAGAGAGAAAAAAACACATCACAACAGTACCCAAACATAAAGAAAGGTTCCCTGTTTTGACATTAAACACAGGCACATGAGACTTTCTTATCATTTGAAACATGACACATTACAATTTATTCCTTTTTTAATCCTTCTTTCTAAAGAGGTTACACATCTTTTGATTCCCTTCCTCCTTTCTCTGTGTATATCTTTTAGTCTTACCAATGAGTGGCACAACTATGATGTATGTTCCACACTGGAGGAGTTTCTTAAGTCCTCCCAAGTGATCAATGAATCCATTGGTATCTGGAACCAAAAAGAGAGGCCTCACTTCCAGCTCCAAATGGCCACCTGTCTGCAGCACCGCCTGGAACACACAAACACACACATGTAAAATTTAATTTGAATACTGCCACAATATGGTACAACATTGTACACCTGCCTTGGTCATGTGATATTTACTAAGACACAAGCATGATTGTAAAGAAATATTTCAAACTGGTTGTACATCACCTGAAATACTTCTACCATTCATACAATGCCCGTAGGGATTTAACTAAATGAATAAAAGGTGTCACTTTTAGTTGATTCAATTTCATAACCTGTATAATAATAATAATTAAAAAAGAGACTCAGTAAAAATCAACCAGCCATTAAACTACCTATATATAGTTACAAACTGTAGAGGCTGCTGCGTCTATAATTAGGTTTATAAGTATATTCCAGTTTTACCTGTATTTTATCCCTGCGTTTCTGTTGCTGTGCCAGCTTGTTGGCAAGAGCGTGGCGCCGCGCCTTTAGCTGTCTGATGTCATTCTCACTGTCACCTGCCTCCTCGGCATCTTCCTCTTCCTCTGATGCAGAAAAGGAAGACTCTGCTTCCACTATGACATCATCGGCCTGCCAAAAAGACAATATTTTTTTGAAATGTGACTTAATTATTTTCAACAATCTCCATACATTTGTGTGTCAATTTTAGAAAAAAATTAGTGCCGTCAGATATGAAACAAGCAGAGGGAGCTAAGTGAAGTGAAGTGTCTGTAAAAGGGAGAGAAGGCTGTTGACAGTCACCTCTTTCTCTGTTAAGGAATCCTCCCTGTTCCTTGTATCCGTAGAGTGGTTAGATGGAGAAGTTGCCACAGAGACATATTTGCCTCCCTTGAAGGCCAACAATGGCTCTTCCTGTCCACATAAAGCCTCCAGAAAGTACTTCAGCACTGTGACTCTTTTACAATCTGCTGCTATCGCCTGAGGAAAAAGGATGAAGATAATTGTGAATGAGAATGTGAACAGGACAATCAGGCTAACATACAAAATCTGGCATGTGACAAAAAAATAAACAGTAGAATGGTAAGTAATTCTGCAGAGTGGAAGTAAGTACCAGAGTTGCAGTTTTCCAATACAAATATTTTACTTTCCACTCACCATGTCAGTGTGTCTGTCTGTATAACAGGGCTCCTGAGGTGCAGCCAGCAGGGGTACAAAGCCAGCAAGTAGCCTGTCCTCCTTTAATTGGAGCACTGTCAACTCCTCATCTCCCTCGCTTTCATCAGTGTCGATTTTGTACAGCGGCACTTCCCCGTGGTCCACACGAGCCAGTGCATTACACAGGTCAGCAAGGCACTGCCAAACATCAGGGGAGCCACTTGATAGAGAGGAACAACGACAAATGGTGGTGAGTTAGAGGTAGCTTAAAGAACTACTGCCTGGTGTGTGTGGTTTGTTTGCTGGTTGGGAGTGCTTACTCTATACTGCTTGGTGGTGGGTTCCACTGGTCTTGGTGTCCCAACATCCAATCAGACCAAACCTTTATGCTTGGTAGTAGTTCTTTAAGGTCCAGGGGGAACGACGAGACCCTCACCATACCCTCCAGCTCCTCCCCTTCACCCTCCTCTCCATCTGCCATGAGAACTGGTTCTGAAAGAGAGAAAGAGAGGAAATATTTTTATAACACAACATTTATTAGTTAACAGTTAAACAAAAACAACTGAAAGTCCCATTGTTCTTTTATTTGTTGCCACTGCTTAGCCATGTAGTGGGGAAAACGTGTATTTTCTAGGTAGGCACTATAGATTTAGAGATTGCACTTTAATGTCCAATATTATTAGTATTTCATGGGTACTAATAATTTAAATTACGTGCAATATCCATCTGTATATCATTCCAATTTCATCTGTGCAATTGAATATTACCACTCAATACCGTCATGCTTGTAAATAATGTACAAATTTTTTTGTTCTTATTTGTACTTATCGTTCTTTATTCTTATCGCTGCTTTTTACATTCTGTCTTTTACTGGCCACTTGCTGCTGCAACAATGCAAATTTCCTCATTGTGGGACTAATAAAGGAATATCTTATCTTATCTTAGATGATATGATAGAATGCCAGAGCTTGCTACATGTTTGAATAGACAGTTCACAAATAAGCTCTATGAATGATCTCTACTGATGTGCTTTGATACTATTATCGACCTCAATGTCAAAGCACTGGAACTGGAAAATTGTAGAGTCAATACTTAGCCACATGCTGCTTATCCAGTACTTGAACTGACCAACTACTAGTAAAGCTTCATGTGCATGTACCTGCAGGAGTGTCTCCGAGTAGCTCTGTGCAGCGCTGCACCAGGAGTGCAAACATGCCAAGACCCAGGGCAGTGCTTTGCTCATGTAAAACAGACCGTACTTCTCCTTCTTCACCTGAGGAGCAGAGAGAAGAATTACAAAAACTGAATGGGAGAAAATTAAGAGAAAATTAATAAAATTAAGAGCAGGTGAAAAAGCTATTATTTAACATTAAAATGGCCAAGTTCAAACATGCTAAAATATATAAGGTGTTTCACAGATAGATTAAAATTATTGCTTCAGAGCTTTAAGACTTGTGATAATCAGTCAAATTAATATAAATATATGATGATGACAGTAACAGTGTGTGTGTGTGTGGTCGTGTGTGCGTATGTATGTAGTACTACCTCTGCTGTGGGCATTGTGTATGGTAAACATATTGATGGTGATGATTTGCAGCATGTGCGTGCTGCCCAGTAAGGAAGGACCATGCTGCAGCAGGGTCCTGAATTCCTGCAGAGTACGACTTGCCACCCCAGGAAAGGTTTCCATGCTGTAGGCAAAACACACATTCATAAAAATACCAAAAAAAAAACAGACACAAAAGCAGATACAAAATTAATATCAATATTATTATAAAAATAATATTTTCAAATTATTTTATCATTTAGTTTAATCATTGAGGAGATGGAAAAAATGAGACATCACTCACCCCACTTTAGTGAAGAGCTTCCCATGCGAATGCAGAAAACTTAAAATGAATCTCTTGTTAAGCTGGAGAAAAGAGAAAGACAGGGCTTAAAGATAAAAAGTATTACTAATCTTTGAGCAATAGTTTCATTCAGTTACAAACCATAGTTCATAGTGCACTACAAGAAAACATGTCCTAATCCACAGACAAAGCACAAATTGAGGTTCGGAACTGTGCTAAATGCACATGGGAGTTTGAACAATAGGGGAGGGAGGAAATGAACTGAAAGGTTACTGAGGCTGGAAAGGAGAGCAAGGAGAATAAACAGATGCCTCTATCAGGACAGGACACACTGTCAAATAGTGAAGTTTAGAGGCAGAGCACATTAGAGAAAGACAAAAAGTTTTGTTATAAGATCAAGAAAATAGATTATACAAAGTTACATCCCACATTTAAGTAGGATGTTTAAAACTACTATGAACATAATACCTGAGACTACTATACAGCAAGACCAAAAAGAACACCTCAGTCAAACTGTGGCCAAAACAGAAAGTAAAGAAGTCAACAATGACATGAAAAACTGTTATCTTTTACTCCTCCTGACGGCAACAATTTATTTGGATAAGATTTATTAGATTCAACATGTCTAAACAGTATCTCCATAGCAATAGCTCACAGAAACAGGTCACATGTGTCTAGCTTGTGACTAAACCATCTGATATGGTTATGTGCCAACTGAGTGCCTCCCCCTTACTAAGTGAACATACTTGGGAGGACATCTCTAGAAAAAGCAGAACCTGTTGGAGAAAGCATATCGCTCACCTATCTGCTATATCTGCCTTAATGTCACTGAGGATGTGATGAAAAAGTTGCACAGGAAAACATAACATGTCCACCCTGTTCTCTCAAGTGCCACTGTGACAACTGACAGAATACACAGATGGATGGATCAATGTTTTATTATTCTAAATATAAATAGTTCAGAAAATTCCTCCTTTCACTTAATAAACAGATGATGTGTCATTACAAGTGGAATAAAAAAGGGGCAAAATAACAAAATATAAAATGAGGAAAAAACAGATTAAAAAGATCTTTGTTAATGAAAACAACAACAACAAACAGTGAAGACAGGAAAGCATATTATAATACTTAAACAGTAAGAAATCAGTTTTAACAGTGAGAATTATTTAGTCCAGTTTAGTTTAGTTATTGGATTACAAAGAGAAAATTAACCCATGGGAAACAGTATGTGAGACTATTGCAGATATTGGACACTAAGTATTTAAGAAAATCCAGCAAAGTACCTGTTAGAATGTGCACACACAGATAAGTGTCTTTGAGTGCATAGATATAAAGGCATATGACACATGAGACTGTGTCTGTGACTGTGTAGGAATTGCTTTCAATTGTTGGGTTCCTATAAATCTAAAATATAAATGTATTTATAGAGTGTGGTCTAGACCTGCTCCATATGTAAAGTGTCTTGAGACAACTCTGTTGTGAATTGACGCTATATAAATAAAATTGAATTGAATTGAATGAGACTGTGTGAAAGTGTGTGTGTGAATGAGAAGGAGCAAAAGGCAAAGAGGGATCTTACATCACTAGCGCTGAGGCTTCCCAGCTCTCCATCCTGTTCAGAGTCTCTGCTGGATTCACTACCTCCTCTCTGTGAGGATGGGGTTGCAGCTTGTACACTGGGGCGAATCCATATTTCCACACGAGCTCCATCTTCTCCTCTTCCTCTTCCTCTTACTGCTGGACCCCTGGAGCCTCCTTCATGCTCCTGCCTCCTCCTTCGCTCAAGCTGCTCAGCCTACAGAACGAAGCGTGTGAACAAGAATCACCTGCTCTACCTAAAATCTGCATACTCAACACTTTATGTAACCTGACCAGTTATGTTAATAACATTATTCATTCAAGAAAACGGTTGAATCAATAGAATAATATATCAAAACCATTATGCTTGTTTTAATATGAAACATGTTGATATTTACATGAATTCAAGGGTTGTGACAGAATTAGTAGGTTTTTATGCAAGTATAAATGCAAAATGATGTATGAATCAAAATCACAATCCTAATACTGACTCATGCATCAGACTATTACATAGTTCAAGTCTAAATGACCTTTGGAGATTACACTTCGGTCAGACCATTTCTGTTCCAAGCATGGATTAACTTCCACTTACATTATTGCTAACAAACCACTGGTACTGGTTCATTTCCAAGTTTCTGATTTAAAAGTTTTGTTCTTATATTCCATAACTAATGTTTTTGGTCCAGAAAAAAGGGAAAAAAATCCTCTGTCACAAAGTAATGACAAACATATGCCTCTTACCTTACGCTTTGCTTCCTCAAACAGACTCATCAGGCTTTCCTTTGCAGTCAGGATTGGGTTAGAAGCTGCCAAACTACGCATATAATAATAGACAGCATCCAGCTTTCGCTTCTGCAAGTGAGAGGTGGAAAAAAAGTAAGAAGAGACAGGTATCCTACAAAAAGGAGGAACATCAGGGGGTGTACAACTAGACCATTACTTACGCAACGAATCACTTACTGTATAGACTGCCAGCAGAGCCAGCTGGTTGTATGGGCGTCCATTTTTGGGAGCAATCTGCTGGGCTTTTAGGTACCAGCTACGAATAGAGGAAAATATGTAGAAATGAGAAATTTTGTGGAAGGTTCCTGCCTCTTTCTTAAAATTATGAGGTTCTCATCAAATTGGTCATTTGCAGCTAAAAAAGGAACCTTCTCACTTGGGTTAGCATGTTTTTGGGGTTTTTTTTGGTCACAGCAAGAGCCATCTGCTGAAAAACACTGAACCATGTACAGGAACATTCAAAATAATCACAACTACAAAAAAAACTGTTGTCTGGAAGAAATTAAACTGATGTATACATATTCCCATAGCAAAAGGGCCAAGTTACAAGATTAAACACCTTAACCTCAGATCACACTAATAACAAGTAAACACTCTGTGCTCTTGAGTATGTGTAAGCAATTCAACAATACCTAGAAAATGATGGAATTGCCTACCTGCGAGCTTTGCCGTAATTGGCTGAGTCACTGGCTTGTTCCCGGTAACGTGCTATGTCTCCTTGACAAATCATGCAGCGCTGAGCGCTGATAAGTGCATACTTTACCTGAAAAGGCATTAACAAAAACATTGACAATTTCCCTATATACATAGCTCAATTCAGTTAGGAATTTACTGTAAACACAATTACCCATGGTAAAGACACAATTAAGTTACTATCAACAACTATGTTGCTAGTTAGGTGGCAATTTAACCACAGATTGGCACTTACTGACTGATGTATACACTGAAAATGCACAGTCAGTTTTAAAATCTCGTTTGTCAAATCTTTGAACACGTTAAGAGCACACAAAAACACAAAGAGAATAAAATAAGTATTGCTTTACCGTTTTGCGTAATGGCCGAGCCCTTATAGCTATGCCATCCATGTAATCTTCTAATTTAAACTGGTACACTGTCTGCAGCTTCTGAAGCAGGGCATCAAAGAAAAGTGCTCCCTGTGAAATGCAGACAATGATTATAAAGGACAAGCAGAGTTATGAAGACAAAAAATGACCAAGTCATCTAAATCTTTTGTATACTAACACACAAACTTCAACATTCATATCCATAATCCCGCAAAAGAGTGACAAGAATTGGGAAATTATTGTCTGTCTCCTACCACGACACAAAACAAAAGCTGTAAAAGGGGTTAAAAAACAAATATTTACACCCAACATTCAAATATATAGTACAAGGTATATCCTATGTACTATTTTGGGGTTGACTGGTGCCACTGATATACCTTACCTAAATACTAAACCAGAAAAAAAATATTTATGTTCTCAAAGAGACTATTGGGAAGCATCTGTCTTGACATTTACTGTAAACAGCTCCTTAATACTATAGACAGGACTCCAATGTGGCTCTCCTGCAAAAACCTCATTTAGTGAACCCCTGCCCTGTCCGTGTTTCCCCAACATTCCTTACCTCATCAAGCAGTGTGAGGAGCATGTTCCTGATATGAGGAGTGTTTTCATATGTGGGGTCTTTCAGTAGCTGCCTGAAGCGCTCTATGACCTGGTAAAAGACATTCTTCCACAAAGCTTGATCCACGTTTTGAGAGTCTGACAACTCGATGTCTGTCAGGATGACCTGCTCATATAGCCCCAAAAGGTCAGCTCTAAAAACACACAGTAACAATAGGACAATGCATTCAGTATGCCAACTGATTCAGTTTTGTTGAGTTTAGGGGCAAGTGACAGCAAAACAATTAGCATTAGACAAAAGAGTTAAACATAAAAAAACCACACACCTGAGCTGAGCCATGCGATCCAGTCCATCAGCACTCACTCTGTCCCTTGACAGCAGGTTGCTGAGCTGCAGCTCCTGTGCATCTGCAGCCCTCAGCAGCCTCCCCAGCTCGCCTCTGGCTTGTTGCTCTGCCTCTTCATATGTCAAACCACCTCCAGCACCTGAATGGGAATAACCTGCTCCTCTGTAACTACCACAGAACTGACCAGTGCCAGGGCCAGGGTACATACCGTTTGTGGGAGCCATTTGGTAGGGCCCCATATGGTAGGGATATGGATAGCGCTGGCTTGTGGCAGTGCCAGGATTATGTGGGCTGCTGCCAGGCATGGGGTAGCAGTAGGGGTTGTCGGAGTTTTGGAATTTGTAGTAGGCCATGGCAGCAGCCTGCTGGGATCGAAGGTGCTCACCCTGTGGGACCGGAGGACTGCCTGCTACCTCGTCGTCTGTGTCCAGAAAGTGGAGTTGTCCATATCCAGTCCCTGTCTGAAGATAGACAGGCTGTTGGAGTGATGAATGCTGTGTGGATTGGGTGCTGGTAAGAGCAGGTTTCTGGTCAGGGTTATTTGGATCCCAGAGGCGTCTCGTTCCTCCTCCTCTGCCTCCTCTACTCCTGGAGGCTGCTCCTCCCCGAATGCCACCGAAAAGAAGCCTTTGCCCAACCTCTGGAGAATTAGAGATGTCAGTGCGGGCTGGAAGCACCAGGATACCTCCACCTCTGCCACGAGGGACCACGCCTTGCTTACGATGTTGGGCAACCCCACTATGTGACGATGTACCTGACTGTCTTTCAAGAGAAACCCTAAGAATTCCCCGACCTCCACCTTTGTTTGTCTTTGGTCTGTTCCTTTCTTCCCTCCGCCTCTCTGCACTTAACTCTTCCTCCCCACCTCTTCTCCTCCTTCTTCTATCATCCACAATGTCACTCATCTCACTTCCCTCCAGAGATTCTGTGGATGATTCCCCATTGGTTGTCCAGCTTTGTAGATGATTCCTTCTTCCTTCCCCTCTATTAGGCATCCCCTCCTTATTATTGTGCCTCGGCTCCAAGCGTGACCACTTGGTACTGTCTACATCCATTCCTAGTCCAGGACCATCCATGCTGGTTACACTGCTGGCTGAGCTGCTACTGTAAGTTCGGTTCCGTGAGCGCCGAATGTCTGATTTGGAGTAACGTTTTGAGGTTACTGTTGTAATGTTTTTATTAGGTTGCTTTATATCACCTCTTTCTACAGCACTGTCTACATTTTTTTGTATCTTGGCATCTTTGTCAGCATCTCTAGACTGGTTGTTGTTGTTGTTGTCTCCTCTTCTGTTTTCTTTGAGATTCTCTCTTCCTTTACTTTGGCGTGTCTCACCTGTCTTACATGGTTTGTTATCCCTATCAGCTTCGACAGTGCTCTTGTTTTTTACCTTCTCAGCTTTGCCCCCGTCCCTCTTTACTCCACCACCTTCTTCATCTTCTCTTCTGGAATCCTGACTCTTCTCTTTTATTTTCTCTCCCCCTCTTCTCCTGCGGTTTCCCTTTTCCCGCTTCTTCTCTACCTTTTCTTCCTCCTCATTTTTTCCTCCTCCCTGGCCTTTCCTTTCCTTTTCAGTTGTTTCCCTTCTCTTATAACTTAACTCTTCACCAACTTGGCCCTCGCTTCCCACTTTTCCCTTTTCTTTTATGCTGAGCTTTTCTACTTTGCTAGTAATTTTCTCTACTGAAACATCAGAGGGTACTGGAGATTTCTCCACATCTTGGCTTCCTTGCTTTCTGTTTTTCTCAGTTGATTTAGAGGGTTTTTCATTTTCCTTTACACCTTTTACGTCTTTATCTTTGCCTCCCTGCCTCTGTGCAAATGTTTTTTTGTTTCCTTCCTTTTCCCTTGTACTCAACTGGGATTCTGTCTCAGTTTTCTGTTCTTGCTTCCTAGGGGTAGGCTTATCCCGTTCTCTTTCAACTCCACAGTCCTTTCCTTGAATGTTCCTCCGGCTCCCAGGTTGATAAAATTCTTGGTCTGGTTTGCGGGCTTTCTTTGTTGGCTTAGCAGCTCCAGCAGGTTCCTGGTGTTCTCTATCATTTTCAAAAAAGCCTTTTGTTTGATTTGCTTCTGTTTTAACCGTTGACTGGTTGCCCTTTTTAAGGTTCTGAGTGTTACCACCATCACAGCTCATCCTGTCTTCGTCCCTTTTGTCGGTACAAATCCCACCGTCTGTGCATCCACGTCTCTCCAAAACTTTTTCAGAAACACCTGTTTTCTCACTCTGTGATGGTTGATGATGTTCATATGAATCAGTAGCCAGGAGATCACTTTGACCAGTGTCCCCCTCCTCACTGTCACGGTGACGCCGTCCAGATACTGACTGATAGCGCTGGAGATCAGGGCGCTTTCCCTCACGCTTTCTTTGCTGCCTGTGTATGTGATGTTCCTGTTGTTCCTCTGCAGGGAAAAAAGAGAGTCAGGAAAAAAGAGATTAAGATGCTGAAAGACAGTCAGTTATCATCAAAGTAGATAGAATACTAGTATTAGAAATTTATGCTGCAATTTTGTTTCTCTTCCTCTCGACAAATTCAATAAAAAGAAAAAAAGTAATCAATGCCTTAGACTGCAGCAGTACTTTCCAGCATCCCTAGTGACACTTAGCCTCTGGGCCGATCATTCCCACTGCAAACAGTGAAAAAGGGATCTCAAGTAAATTGTTTGAATTTCAAAAAAGACTGAGTATTTTACGAAATTAGTTTGTCAGCGTAGTCTGAAGCTAACATTGCTATAACAGGAGCATAGAGTGCATTTGCAGAGGACAATTCTGTGGTGCTCTAATAAGTATTCATTGCAATAGTAGATTTGGGATATCACAGAAAGAAAGAGGTACATTAGGTTGTTTAAATGCGATTATATTGACAACACAAATTATGGAACTGCATTGCTTCCATTTGAAAGACAAAAACAGATGAGGCCCAGTCTTTAAGGAGCCAGAAAATAGCACATTTAAAAGGTAACAACCAGGGCCAAAGAGAGAAAAAGGCGTGTATCTATTTTAAAACTACTGCTATCTACCGAATCCATAAAAAAAGCAACTGCTCACAATGTTTTCAAAGCAGAACTACCCTAAAGTAAATGTGAGGTGACAAAAATCTGCTGAGAAGAATTTTAAAATAAGTAAATATGTGACATGTGCAACTACAGGTCAGACATCACTGTTTTTACTACTTTTACACTCAATTTGTAAAATCAAATTGTTTATTTTGATCGGTGGACAAAAAGAGCTGCAAATATTTGTTGTTACCCACGTTAGTCTCCAACATTTGACGTTAATAACGTTTAACGATGTGAAGATTCAAGCTCATTAGTCGTACGATCATTCAACGTTTCACTTGCATATAAAGGACACGTTTCTTCTACTAATGTACCTAAAGTACAGACCGCGCTTGAAAATAACTGTTTGAAGAAAATTAAATACAGGGTTAATTCATGACAACAGTTGCATGTTTATTATCTTCTGTCGTTATCGTTGAGGGGGGCGTTTAAAACAGACCGCGCGGGACCAAAGAATGGCCAGGTAGTTAGCTTGCTAGCTAACAACATTAGCTGGTTACAAACTTAGCAACTCAGTAGGCTACTTTCAGCTAACTTGAGACACTTCTTTGCTTGAGTTTATCGATGTTTACACGAATGTATTCCTTTCAAATACGTAGTTAACTTCCTCTCACCTTTCTGACAGGCAGTTATATTTGTTGAATTCGACGCTTCGGCTCGGAGTTCCGCAGCTGAGATTCGCACTCTTTCTAGTTCGATCGCCATCTTTGCTTTCACTAAAACAAACACAACAAGTATGGTGGCCTTACTGGATCAAACATATACACGAGATGATGTTTTAGCGAAGGCAAATGGGAAATGTAGTTCTTTCAATATACTTGAGTCAATTTTTTTTAAAAAGTAAAGTAAATTAAATGTAACAATACATTTTTTTTTCAAATTTACATTATAAGTAGCGATTTTACATTCAAGATTTTACTTTCAAACCACTGTCATTATTTCTTCTGATTATTTTTAAGCCCCCTAAAGAAGCACAAAAACCCCGTTACTGTTTTACAGAATGTACTTTTCATTTATTTATCTTTATATATGTATGTGTTTATTTTGTGATTGCACCTTTTATTCTTTTCTTTTAGCTGTCTAATTGTATGTTATTGTGTTTTAGTTCTTGTTTTTTTGTTTTATCAAGCTCTTGTTATTTTTATTGTGATTTATACTGTATTTAGTAATATATTTGCACTTTTTAAACAAAAGTATATTAATTGTGATGCCTGTTCTGGTGGAAATCCCTTTATTATTGATAAAATCTTTCAATCAAAACTTGTTTATGCAGACATAGATATGTTATGTTGTAAGGATTATAATAGTTACCCATAGTTTTCCCAATTTACACCAGGATAAATTTTTTTGATTGCAGTTATTATCTTTTCACCTAAACCCTTTGTTTAAAAACGATTTACAGATTCTTGAATATATATTAAAATAAAAAAATATATATTTAAAAAAAAAAAAATTATGTGTATGTGTTGTTAATTAAACAGTATGTGTGTCATTCTGAAATATGTAGTTATGTCATTCTGACGTAGGCCATGACCTACATATGAGGCCTGGGGGAAGGGGGCTTAAAGGGCTGCCTATTATATAAAGAAACAGACAGACTACATAAATACATACCTTCTGTTCAACACAATATCCACTAGGTGTCAGGATTGATTTCTTTTTCCTCACTTTCAGTTCAAGGATTCTGTTGTCCAAACCTTTGGCTTGGCCCAACAACAAACTTTCTCTCATATGCTTTTGTTTTCCACCAAAGTAATTCAAATAATGCAGCTAAGCACCTCCTCCTCATGAGTTCTTTTTTCTCTCATGCTCATGTCTCCTCTAATGAGTTTGATGTGAAATGGCTAACTGTATTAGGACGTGTAGAAGGAAATCATAGACTAACTAATTAAAACATACACAGAAAGACATGTACATGTTTGTGTGTGTGTGTTTGTGTTTGCTTACATGCATGTGCACGTTTCTGCATATGAGGAGAGATAAGTGAGGTGTCCATGTAGACACCATTGGTGTGGCTAATGCTAGAGTAAACAGCTTCATTTCCCTAGCAACACTAAATTAAAGGGCCAGAGTCTCTAGTCCTTCCCACTGATCTCCCACACATGGTTTTCATCCAGAGTCAAACCGCCTATTTTTCCACAGATACACAGTCTTTAATCGTATCACTTAATTGTTCATCCAAGGTGGTTGGCTCACTTCTTTGACATTATAATCAGAGATATCCAAACACATTTGTGAGTGTAGATTGCCTCTGTAGATTTCTGTAGGCTACTAGAAGTTATGTTTGTCTAACAAGGCTACTACAGTACACTCCCAGATCATTAGGGATCCAAGCAGCAGAATGAAGAAACACAGGCAGCAAAGACTGGGCACAATTTTACAAACCATTTATTTATTAATGTATATGTGATAAGAACAAAAATTAAGATTTCTTAATGATGATAAAGATGGTTATTATTATCATTATTGTTGTTGTTGTTGTCAATATTAGTAGTAGGGGTAGCAGTAGCATCTGTTTTCATTAGTTTAATTCTGTTTTTTTGGTGATTGCAATTTGGTTTAAACAATATGCTACACTGTGTGTAAATGCAGAATACTGTTTTGATGTAGTGCTAGCAGTGTCTCTTGATGAAGCACTGGCACACCAGGGGTTGTAGAATGTTTCGTGTCTGCAGTGGAGAGGTGTGAGAGAGGGAGGGGGGCTCCCGGAAGTGGTGGGCGTGTGTCTCCCTGTGTGTGTGTGTTTGAGACAGTCTGTCAGTGTGTGTGTTTGTGTGCCTCTGTGCGTGCGTGTATGTGTGCAGAGTTCTGATTGTCAGCGCTGCACCACAGTGCAGGTGGAGCAATGCAGGATGATAAGAGACACAGAAGGACAGAGAGGGGGATGCAGGGAGGTAGTGAGGGAGGGAAGGAGGGAGACAGAGAGAGAGGGAGGAAGGCAAGGGAGAGAGGTGAGGAGGCATGATGCAGGAGGAGAGGAGAGACTGTGAATACAGATGAGAAAAAGCGGGGGAAGCAGGGAGTTTTTGCAGGTGAATTTCTGACACCAGGGGGTTTCTCCAGCCCAATCATATCTCGATCTCTCCTGCCCCCATCTCATTTTCTCTCCCTTGCTCTCTCTTTCTGTCTATCTCTCTGTCTCCCCCCACTGGGACACTAGGAGGTGGGAGGAGATGACTTTTAGAGATGACTGGAGTGGAGGAGGAGGAGGACAGATGGGGGAATACAGTCAGCAGAGAAAGGTGGAGACAAGAGCGGGACATTGTGGTTGAGGATGAAGCGGAAAAAAATGCTGGGGTTGAAAAACGGATTCCAAATAAGAGAATGAAAATGGAAGGGAGATGAAAGTGAGACAACTGAAATGGGATCCACATCTCGAGTAGTGAGAGAGACAGAAATGAAAGAGGGCATGTGTGTAGTAGAGATAGACAGACAGACAGA
>JAPZDZ010000006.1:13737207-13758095 GCA_029783805.1 Acanthurus tennentii | reverse complement strand
CCCCCCCCCCCCCCCCCCCCCGCTCATCTCCCCCCTCCATGCACTTCCGGCCGGCGTTTCCTTTAACTATTTTTTTTCTAAGTCTCACTTCTGTGACGTCGTCAGTCAGTGAAGTCAGCCCTGCGTCATTCTTGCGCACTTTGCAGATGATACGCAGTCACCTACTATAACCCTTATAAAGGCATCGCGTGCATGCACGCGCACGAACGCGCACACTGCGGTGTGATCCTCTGGCGTGCGGGGGTGTGAATGCGCAATGTGAGAGGCTCGTGCACAGACACCACGCGGGAGGAGTGGTTGGAGAGAGTCAATGAAACCCCTTGTTCATTCACAACTCGTTGTTCAGATTACTGTTATTCGACTTTGATCATACAATGTAAATCTGTATGGTCTTTTATTAATATTTGTATCTATGTATTTATTAAAACGACTCTATATGTACATAAAGAGAGGACGAGAGAAAGAATATATTAAAAAGTTGCTACAATAGAGAAACACTTAAGCACTCTAGTTCATTATAGTGTTTTCTCATTGTTTCGATTTGGAAAACGCACAAAGTGAAGATCCACTGAGGTTCAGTTTCAAGTTCACCGCTGACTTTTTTAGGATTCCGTGCGCTCCTCACTGGACGGATCCGCATGCTCGTCAAGCCAACCTACACGGTCGAAGCGGTTTCTCCCCGGTGCCATGGAAACCGAGCCAGACCTATCCGCTGCCCACGCGCTCTGATAAGCCAGGCGGCAGAATGGGACGAAAGCTGGTTGGTTCGCATACAGTGTGACGTCACATGCTCGTACCCTCGGGCATGTGACTTCTCGAGCCCTGAGACACCGTCCTCGTCACATGACCAACATCTATTCGGTAATGAGAGCGGAGACTGCAGAGCCTCCGGTTTACTTTAGACATCGTTACGCTGGAGGAACTGGGGCGCTACAACACGTAATAAATGTATTCGTTTTTTGGTGAAATACACAACAGGGATGTAAAAGTCACAGTGGCTAACAAATGAGACTATTTTTTTCCTTTTGGGCGCCTGCTGTTAAAATAACTCATGTTTCCTCTGCTGCCCAGTTCAGCACCGCGGACAGCGCCGAGCCTCTGCGCCGCTGAGTCGCTGTCCGCGGTGCTGTGCTGAAACAGAGATTAAAGGGGAAACTTTAACAGCAGCACCTCGAATATAAGTTTAAACACGCCATATGCCCGTCAGAGAACAATTATGTGAACTGATAAGAAAACTTAATTAATTTTTTCTTACCTTCAAAAAGTTAGCTGTTGGCTTCTATTAAGATTTGTAGTGATGTTATTCCTTAATCGGCTGTTGTTTATAATTTTTTTACAGAGTTAGCTGTCTGATCATATTCTACAAACTGTAATTTACTTGCATTACTTTGAAATGATTCCTTTACTTTAAAAGTAGGCTAAGTCACTGAGCACAGAAGAGTCTCATAGTCAGCAGATCTAATCACGTTTGTATCCAGGTTAAAGAGGCCATAATACAGCAGCTTAATGGTAATACAGCTCAGTGAAATAAGTTAAAGATTGAATGCCTACAAAAATGTATTTTTAAGAATTATGCACAGTTAAGAATACTAGAGGAGCTGCAAATACTATTAATATATTTGAATGTAATGAAGAATACTCAGTATTTCACATTATGCTATGTTTGCACAGTCCTTGCATTTATTTTTCATATTTAAGTAGTTTAGATCAGGAGTTACAACCAGGCCATAAGAATGAAAACCAGAAATCCTAACTTCTAGACATTGTGCTTGAGACAAGACAGCTTAAGATAGAGAAAGTTCCTTCAGGTTGTTTGAAGTTATGGTAGGTTAGTGAGTTATGAGCATTCTAAAATTCTTGTTCAACATTGACTTGTTTGGGGCTGCTTCAAGAACTGAAATATTGCAGTAATTATCAGATTATTCAATATATTCCCAACCTGATAAAAGTTCCCTGTTAAACTTTTGTACATAACACAATGTGGGGAAAGAATCCTAAACAATCCTCTAGGAGAGACAACAGACTATTTAATAAAACCAAAATACAGAAACTTAACTTGATCTCTCCTCTCTTGCTGTCCATTTGGCTCTTTCACTCTATACTCTAAAACACACTTGCATGAACACTAAATAGGTCAAAGACATGAAAGACAGTGGGTGGATGATGCCTCATGCCAATCTTGACAAAAGTTTTGAAAAAAGCTCATTAAGTTTTCTTGGCTCTTATGAGCTGGATAGATATTTGGTGAATTTTATGACAAAATTACTTTTTATTACCAATCATTTTCTTAGTTTGACTAAATAGCTGGCTGATCAGTTCAACTCTTGGATGATTATTTAGTTGGTTGGTACATGTTTTCTTTATTACTTTTTAATATATATCTGTTAAAGGCAACCATTTCTGCACATTACAGAAGGCCTACTCAGATGCTGAAACATTAGTGTAAATAATGGTATCATCTGTAAATAAAGACACATTTTACAAATGCTGCCACCCCTGTGTTATGAATACACTCTTTTATCAGACTTTTTCTTGTTGTTTCTTGTTGTTTCTGTCCTGACAGCTATGTTGCCACAGGAGTTACTCAATAGAACAGAACTTAAAATTGTAGCTTCAAACCAGCACAGAACTGCCAACTAAATGCTATAATGTATCAAAAGATTAACACAAACTCCACCACCAGTGTGTATGTATTTTACGTTCTGCCCGGTGTAAAGCATAGCATGAAAAGTTCATCTCAGAGAGTCTTCACCTTCAATCAGCAACATGTTGTTTTAGAATTGAGTACATTAGACTTTTAATGCAGTGATGATGTTACAACTAAGCCTAAAACTGATAAAAATATTACCACCCTCTTAAAAGCAGTAGTAGATAACAGTATCTTAACTACTCAGTGTAGTCTTCCCATTGTAATGATATAGGTCACTGGGATGTCCCTGGTTGCCAAGCATTATATTGATCAGCATCCACCTCTTGGGAATGATGTCATGTTGGATTCCAATATGTTTTTACTTAAAATCCTCTCCTCTTTTTGCTCTTGCAGGTTTCCACAAGAAGAGAGTTTGCCCTTCTTACCACCTCTCTTCCTCGTTCAACTTGGCCAGAGCATCAGCACCTTGGCTTTAGACTGCTTACTGCTTATACAGTGTCACAGTACAGTAACAGTCTACAGTCATGGCTACTGAAGCCTGGTAATGCACCAAGCACCATGCTGGAGACAAAATGGACATGCAGAGACCAATGAGATGCTGTTTATCACTTTTGAAATGGTTGTCTTAAAAGCTGAAGCTGTCAGAGGTTTCTCTCTCTGGTCTGTCTCTCCTCTCTTGCTCAGAAAGGAAACCTGTGTGGGCTTGCATTGGGGGAGTCCCACACCCTGTAAGTGCGTAACATCCACGTTCAAACCAATGAGACCCTGCAGTTCTCCAGTTACCATGCCAACTCCAGCTCCTCCTCCACCCTGCTGTCTCCATGGTGACCGTGGCTTTAGATTGTTACTCTAGCAGTAGCACCATGGTAACAGTCTACAGCCATGGTCGTTAGGGGCAGGTGTCATCAGGAAGGGAAAAACAAAGAAAGAAAGAAGTTAAGTTGTGGCTGATAATTAAGTTTGCACTCTGTGTATCTGTTGAAACTCTGTTCTTGTTTTAAAAGTAGGTCAAAGGTTGTTCACTCATTCATGTCCACGGCCGTTTAGAGTTGCAGAAGTTGTCGGTTTGACTTCATGGCTGGAAATTTCTTTGCTCAGCCCTTGATAAGACAAAAGAATATCTATATTTTTTTATTTTATTTCCTATAGCAATTCTACGTAACGTCACATTAATACACATGACAAAATCATTAATATACCCAAAAAAAGTTTAACAATCAAGTATGCAATAACACATACGCACACCTATTGCTCTTCAATTGCACTTTATTGGGCATAATGTGTTTCTTTATGGTTTGATCATAGAGTACAGTAATGAATGCAAAGAGCACATGCTGAACGGATGAGTCAGCCAGCTCCAACACCTGTTCCTCCCTCTATCTATCAGACGAGAGCAGCTTCACTTCAAAGCAGTCAGGCCAGGAATTCCCAGTAGGCAGCGCTGTAGCCTGCAGGCAGACACAAACCACTCACAAGGTCCTGCAGAGCTGAGCTAACTCATTTTTATGCATGCACACATGCAGATACACATACACGATATGCTCTCAGCATACACACACACATAGATTGGACTACAAGTTTTTGATCCCCTTTTCCTATAACACTACCCTGTATTCAGACAGAGTTATTCTGCCCTCTACAGGTCAGGATTTGTCCGGCACTTGCTTATTACAGATGTACTTATCTTTTTCTAACTTGAAACACTTTGGGGGTAAAATGTTCTTGATGTAATAAAATAAAAACACATTCTGTAAACATTTGCCAGTCTTTTATTAGTATTTGCTAAAGTAGCTGTCTCTTTCTTTGTTGTGTCTCTGTCTTTGTTGTGTCCAGAGGGCTGTAGTTTTTAAAAAATAGTTCTGAGTAAAAAAAATGGTTAAAACAAAATATATTGTAATTAAAAATGCTCAAATACAAGTGACTCCAAAATCCTGCATTACAGAAAGGTAGACCTCTTATCCAGATCACCTGTGGCAGCTGTCCTTGCTCTTAGATATCCTCCATAGTTGTTGAGGTTTTTTTTTAGGAAGTTTGTAAAAAAAAGGCTAAAAAAAATGCAGAGAACTTAGCAATTCAGGCTACTTGTTGTCAGCATCAATGTAGTGCTGCAAGCAACAAATCAGCACAGAAAGCATGGCTGCACAAAACATCAAAAATCTGTGTACACCGCTCTATTGTATGGACTATTTTAATTTTTAATCACTTAGATGAGTGGTACAAGATCTTGCATACTAACAAGAGATTTTTTTTACTCTTCATAGAAAAAAGGGAAGAAAATAAAAGACAGGAAAATAAAAGAAAGATAAGTTGGATGAAATTTTTTTCCTCCCTGCACCGTAAAAGTTCATGTGCTGACAGAGAAACAACAGCACATAAACTCTTACTGTTCAGGGCTGAGAAGTTAAGTTCTGTCTCTCTGTCATCCCTCTTTTTCTAACTTTCTCTCATTCAAACAAACACACACACACACACAAAACGGTAAAACCGCAGGTCAGCCTACATTTAAAGGAGCATTCCACTGATTGACTATTTTTAAAAGACTACTGATTATCATACATTGCTTTGGATTTCTTAATCCTGTCCTAATAGCATGGAAGTGACTCTTCATTAATTTATAAGAGTTAAAAATGAGGAAACATACAAACCTTAATATCAAATAATTTTAAGTATTTCAATCTAAGAACCGATCCCAGTGCATCATAGAGAGTCTGGTGTGACTAAGCACCAGGTTTTATGACTTTTATTAATTAGATATGCATCTATAAATATCATTGAGCCATGCATGCATAGCAAAGGACTCGATTAAGTAAATAAAATGTGTCTTTTCATTCTCTAAGTTTCTTAATAATTGTCTGAAACCAAAAGGATTGTGCAACAGTGTTCCCATTTTTTGGATATGTGAGCCAAGACATGCCTCTCTCTCTCTCTCTCTCCCCCTCTCTCTCTCTCTCTCCCCCTCTCTCCCCCTCTCCCTCACTCTCTTTCTCTCCCTCTCTCACTTGATCTGACTTATACACACTCTACCACAGTCCTCCTCCATAGTCAGGATGACTAATATTTACCCCAGTAGTGTCAGTTAGGCACCTCTAAGGACAGCCAAACCACAGCTCCCCTCGCCAGGGCCCAGTCACGGCCTCCAAACCAGTCCAGTAAAGCGCACAAGCAGACAAGCGACTGCAGATGACATCATACACCAAACGGCCTCTGCCCTAACTTCAGACGGCCTCAGCTGTGTCCTCAGTTCACCTCTGTGCCTCCTCGGTCAGTAACAGTCGACACAACTTCTGAACATATATTTACATCTGTTAGACAGAAGCAGATACGCCCACACTAAACAAGTCAAGTGGCCAATCAGAGACACAATGAGTCAAATCTGTATCTGTAAAAGGGGAGTTTCTCCAGGTGATAGGACAAGCGATAAGTTGTATTTCTCAAACCAGTGAGAGGAATAGATAGAAAGAATGTATGACATGCACAATGACAGGAGGAGGCCAAAAACCAGAGCAAGTTGTGGCCCCAGCCAAAGTACACTTTGTACACACACAAGAAAACCACAAGCTAGAATAATACCAGAAATGTGTGAGTATGCAAACATGGAGTAACAAATGACCAAATCACACCCATATGGGGGACAAAAATATGCAGACACACACCCATGCACACCCACATGAACACACACTGCCTGTTTTTTGGGCCTAGATGTCACACCAATGCGTGGTGTAAATGTCTTCACAGCGTGGTTTCGTGTCATTAGTTAACATTAACTCACTTTCACTGCCTTTTCTGCTCTTAAAATAGCAATTCAACTGACAACTCTAAATATACTCCCCTCTGTTCCCTCTTTCATATGTCAACACACATCACACACGGCAAACACACCGCATATCTAGCCAGCTCTCACATCATGAGATTACTTTCTTTTTTTATGCAAACTATGCAGGCACACATGCACTCCCAGTCACAAACAAGCACGCACGCACACACGCACGCACGCACACACACACACACACACACACACACAGACACAGACACATCAATACACAAACAAACACAGGAAGCAGAGAGCCACGGATGTATCGCCATGTGATACTGGACATGGGCCATAACTTTGGAAAACATCCAACATGATGTTACATCACATCCACCCGCAACTGCATACCAAATTTAACAGTGCAAATGCACCCATAAACCCATGCACACATGCACAGAACTGAATTAACTGACATTTAATTAATTCAATTTCAAAGAGTTGTGAAAAATCTGGTTAAAAATCCAAAGTGCGCAACAGTCCTTCTGTCTTCAGCATCTTCTCTTTGTCGGAGTAAGAACATTGCAGATTACAATGACAGTCAAAAGAAGAAAAAAAAAGGTGGACAGCTGCAAAAAAGTCATGTAAATCCAAAAGTTGTAGGTCAGGTAATAAAATCTCAGATCCTCTCGAATATCTTGTGCTTACAGGATTATTCCAGTCACAGCTGTTAGTAGTGGAAGCTGCAGGCAGAGTTGGTCAACTTTGTCAGTGTCTAGACCAGCCTGGGCCATGGGATGACCAGGCTCTTTGGAGTTTAAGTGCAAGTCTTATATAGACACACGCACCACGTGGCCCCTCCCCTCCTTCCATCTCCCATAACAACAAACGCTCCATAATCAAAATAGAGTCCATCTGTGCCGTGACACACCCCTCTGTCCCCTGCTCCGTTCCACCATACTCCACCGAGGGGAAGAGGGAAAAAGTGATCCTTCAATCGCGGCAAAAACTTGAATGTACCCTTACTCTCCCCCTTTTTAACCGCTAGCAGCCTGAGACAGGCAGAGTGGGAGCGGGGGGGAGACATGGAGGGAGGGAGGATAACTCCACCCTCATCTGTCTCTGTCTCTCATTCCATTATTTCCCGGTTGTTGTGCAACAGGGGGAACGGATTCCTGAGAAGAGAGTCACTGCTCTGTTGTAAAACTTACTGGCAAGAGTGACCCTCTGTGTTTTTCTTTTACTGTTTCCCTCGCTCACTCACTCTCTCCGTTCGTCTTTACTTGTTATCAAAACCATGTGTACGAGTGCGTATGTGTGTGTGTGAGTGTGTGAGTGTGTGTGTCTGCTGTGAGGTCTTGGAGGGACACAAGGGCCACAGGGGAGCACAGGAGAGACTGAATATAGGGGCTGTGATGGTGAAATGGGACCACATAGCAGGGATATCTTTGTGTATGTATGAGTGGCAGTGGGAGCTCTTTAGATGTTGAAACAGGTGACATGTTATAAACATTAAGACAGATTGATTAGGAGAGAGAGTGTGTAAGTTTACATGAGAAGAAGTGGATACCATCAGTTAATATCATCTCAGCAAGGCAAATTACCACCCACAACAGCCTACAGCTGTCTGTAGGTTTTGGATCGAGAGTGTTTTTTAATTTTTTTTTAGACATTTAGACAAACAAAACTATTTTTGTCCTTGTCATAAATGTAGCGAACGTGTAAAAGGGTATGTTGCGCCCAAAGCTGATGACACACAGGATGTGGAGGGGAGGAGGATGTTGAGGAGAGTTCGAAGCGAGGTAGAGGCCGGTGGGAGATGAAAGCGAAAGGGAAGAGAGAGAGGTAGAGAGGAGAGAGCACACATCTGGAAACAATCGAATGAGTGCAGTCTGACGTGCACATGCTTTCAGCTATAAAAGAACAACATGTCCTTGAACTTTGGGCGTTCGAGCTTGTGCATAAACTTGTCTATATAACTGGCAAATGAGGAAACACCTTCAAGCAATAACTAAAGCAATCAAGGAGATGCCGTGCCTGTTGGTAGCAACTCTTCTCCCATAGAGTACACTTTAAATCACTGTGAATGAGGGGTGACTCAGTGACCACATAATGGTGCGCAAATAGGACACTAAAATGTTAGAATCATGTATCATGTTAGAATCCTGTGCATGAACCTTTATTTGTATAAAATTTGGTGCAAAGACATTTTTAGCAACTATTTGTTACAGAGTAAGTTCATACTGGCACACAGCTGTCGCAATACACAGGTAAAGCAAAGTTTATTATGCAAAATATTACGCAAACATATTAAATCAAGGTTTCCACTGTGGCTCGGATATAAAATACTTGTCATAACTTTCCACAACCATGGCAGAGAGTTCCCAGAACCAAAAAACATGTCTGTCCCCTCCTGGTGAAACGTTTTTATGAAGGAGAGAATGGCTCTGGCTTTTGGTATTTCTACAGGAAAAATAGGAGCATTCAGTTACGTTTATCCCTGTAAAAGGAGCAATTTGTATGTTCCTGATATTCACTGAGACAAGAAGCAATAGTCTGATAATCTGATCTGTCAACCTGTAAGAAGGTCTCTGTGTACTTCAAACAGAAGTCCTGATCGGATCGTATTACAGCATCTGAAAATGCCATTTCAAACAGCATAACAGGGCTGTAACTTTCAGAAACAGAACATCAAGGTAACTCAAGGCAGAAACTAGCTTTGGGTGCTGTTTTTCATTCTTCACATGCAAAACAATTTCCACCACCTTTGTTGTGCAACACCATGAATGCATTTGAATGGATGAGTACATCCTTGCATTGATTGTACAGACAAAAGAAAAAGACAAAGTTCTTAGACAGAGTGAGTATGTAGATGGATGCACTCAGGAGGCTTTTAGTCAGTCAGTAACTGTCAATGGATTGAAAAGATTTAATTGAGATTTGTTAGTCCATAACATGCTCAGACGATATTTTGTGGTTCAGTTTCAGTTAACTTCAGACTAACCTTTTATTGTTTAATCTTGAAGTTTTAAGAGTAGCTTTGCCAAAGCAGGGTATCTGTTAATTCCAGTTTGTGAGGGGCATGACTGATGCTGAAACAGGAGCCTTTCTGTTTAAATCTCACAGATTTTGATTTTAAGCTTCAGATCTCTTTTTCCAGTGACTATTAAATTCTTTAATTCACATCTAACTGTTGCTGAAAAGGTATCTTTGTCCCCCTTTCAATTGTTCAGTTTGGCTGAACCAGGAAATGCCTACTCTCCATTTACAAATCATTACTCTTTTTTAAAAACCCTTCATATAAAATAACCTCAATTTCTGAAGAGGATGTTCTGCAACTAAAAGCATGAAAGACCATTCAAAAAATAAAGAGTGGTCCTCTCAACCACCTGATCATACTGAATCAAGCTTTTGAGATAGGCCATGCTGAACACTGGAGCCAGTGTGTGTATAGTGTAAAAAAAGTTAAGCATTAGCGATGGTTTAGGGAATTGAGTCTCAATTAAAACAAATCGGAAACATTAAAGATATTACAAGGTTCACAAAAAGGAACAAAGACCAGAGTTCATTAAATAAACTGTTAACTTTATTTGTTGCCTGCTGGGAGACAACTTTCCTGAGTAGTACAGCCGACACTGAACCGTTTAGGATGGGTGAAATTTAAGGATAACAAAAAACGGCTTCCAGAGAAAAAAATTTCATTCCTGTGAACTTGGTGTTTTTACGCCAAGTGCCTATGAAGTCAATTATGTTATCACAGAATGTTTTTAAACATTAAATAGTGACATTTAAGTGCTCAAGTTCCTGACTGGCTTTCTGTTGATTTTTTTTTTTTCACAAGAACTTCTTGAGAAAGTCCTGGTAGGTCTGTCTGTGAGCAGACTGAGCTGGAACAAAATGGCCACCTGGATGGGTCAAGACCTGAGGGTCCTGGAAGGAAGGGAGGAGCTCTCTGCTCATGTCGTCAGGGATGACTCGGTCCTCCAGCCCAAACACATGAAGGGAGGGGATTTGGAGAGTAGCATTGTAAAATTTCTGGTGCTCCTTACATGCACTGCGGAAACCAGCAACTAGGATTGCAAAGCGGAAATTGAACTCTGGCTCCAGATTCTGCTCCTGAAGAGAGCACAGCATGGCCACAAAAGCTGCTCCCTGACTAAAGCCCAGGATGCCGTCAAATGGACCTTGGACCTTCACAGTTTCTCTCACAGCAGTCACACTCTCGTTCAGTCCCAGGCTTTGGTCACACTGCTGCTGAGCGCTGAAACTCCGTGCCTGGATGTCAGAAAACCACCAACCCTTGGGGTCCTCATCATCTCCAGTTCCAGGACCTGAACTGTTCTCCTTCTCTGGAGCTTCTAAATAAACCATAGAACAAAGTGGTCATTATACTCAGTTTAATTTTTTTTAATTCAAGAGAGAGCTGCCACAAGTTTTTTATAATCAGAAAATGAATGGCTGTATTAGGACACACACAAATAGTGATTTATTGTACACAACCTTTTCATTATAAGGGGATTAAAACTGGTGAAAACAAGCATAAATTTGGGGGATTTTTCAACTTATTTTGGTGGAAATTGACATCATGCAGGTTCTGTTTCGATTTAATGACTCACTGTACTGTGAAGTTTACATAAGTTATTTGTATGAAAACAGTGAGCATACCAGGGCTATAATTAATAGTACAAACCTTCATTCATCATGTTGATGCTTACCTGAATTTACGGCACTGCAACCTTTTACGTTAATAGGTGATCACACATAATGTGTAACCAATTAGATAAAGCTGTGTGAACAGGACACTGAACAAGACTACAGGGTGGTGAATACAGACAGAGAGAGGCTGCTGTATCAAGTTCAAACATTATTACACACATTATTATATGCATTCGTGTTGACATAACTAACAAGTTATGTACACTAAATATACTGGGTTTGATAACAGACTTATTTAAACCAATGATTCCCTTAATTCACACTGGAATTTGTTTTAGGCCTATTCTTTGATGACGTCATATCATGTCAACAGACACATTCAAAAGACCTCAAGATAAGCTCTGAACAAAGAAACAAAGGCCTTAGAATACATACACGAACACACTCTTTGTGATGAGGCGAAAGTTGACATTAAATAATGAGTTAACAGTTTGTGGCTGTAACTCCGTAATGTTTTTAAATAATACAAAGGGTTAGACACGTTTTTTTTACACTACTTCTTCTATTTACTCAGTGAGTTAAAGTCGCCACTTTCACCTGCTGTGCCTCCCCTTTAATGTGACTTCATTGTAAAAGCTAAGAACATAATTGATGGTAGTCCTGGTAAATGTTACCTACACAAAGAAAAGTTTGCATTACCATTTTTCAACATCATGCACTTTGAGAATTACAAATGAGCTAGATGATGTAAATGATGTTTTTTTCTGTTATTACTTTATTAAAGACACTATAAACTTTCTGTAAGTATTGCAGTTTTTAATAAAAAATGGGTGAAAAAAAGTCAAATAGCTAAGTTTGCTGTGATTTAGCATAAGCAATGTTTTTCTCTTTTACTTTATTATTCACTTTACTCACTTCGTTTTATCTAGCTTTATTTGTGTATCTACATAAATATACCTTGTTCAGAGGTCTTGTTGTAAAAAGTCAGCAATGTTAAACAACAAAAACGTAAGGAAGCTTCTTGTGTACACATCTGCACTGTAGATAACATGGAAGTCAATGAACTTCTTGCAGTTCCTTGCATTGTGTTGTGGTCGGATGCAGGTTTGAAGGTTGACTCACCTTCAGTACTTAGTTGCTGCACACTGTGCGGTGCAGTCATGTAAACAAGCTCCACTTGTTTCTTCAACAGTTTCCGCAGAGCTCCCGTCTTTTCACGGAACGAGCCGCCGTTTTGACGGTAACCATGAATGCACAAGACCCGGAGCGGTGCCATGGAGAGGTTAGCTTAAGTTAGCAAACTTAGCTTATGCTAGGCAGAGAAGTAACTTTCAACTACTGGGAGGATATTCACGATATTAAGAATGACAAATAGTTGTCATAGAGAAAAACGCTTTCGCTGATCATATAAAACACTAAGATATTATATCACATGACATTTGAACGACGAAATAGGTGTAACTTAGCTATAACATTACCAAAAGTTTAGTAAATTAGGAAGCAGCTTCACGATCATTGACGTTCATGATTCATTTCATCACCCGGAAGGAACGAAAAATACATCCGCTCATTCTTTTCAAAGTAAAACCTTACCTTCTGAGTAAGTATGATTAATCTCCGTAAATAAATAAATGGATGAATGAGTGAATGAATGACAAGTAGCCTGATATGTTAATTAAAATAAACTTTTGTATGATTAATGAGTAATTTTAAAATTTTATGTTTTGAATAGCTGAAAATATGCATATTCACTTCTTTTTGGATAATGTGAATCTCAAGTAGCTTCCGTGAGCTTGACCAAAACATGTCTGTTACTACAGTAAAGACTAAAGGCAACAGTTTATTCATGTTTTAAATATAAAGTTTGGCTGATAAGTATAACTAATGTAATGTTTAATTTTTGTTAGATGAAATGCCAGATGTTAGTTATTGTCTGTACAGTTCATTGGGTCATGGTTTTGATGCAATGTTTCCTGGACTCAGGTTTTGCTCTTTGCATTCACAAACAATATTTATGATAAATTGCAATGCTGCATGATCTAATGACTATGCTAAAATCCTAATATACAACAAGCACCAAGGAAAAAACCTCTTGCTTCATCTCTTAGTGCTAAACTTGGACATTATGGTTAGGGTTAGACATGTTAACCACGGTATAGAAGTACTTTTTATTTTAGTCTAATAATGCAGATTACACATTGATTTATTTAGCTGAAACACATCCTCTTTGTATAGTTCAATTACACTTTAAGTGATATTACTGCAATTCAGAAGGTGATATCAGAGTGAATTCTCTGTTGTTTTTGATCAGTTGAAATTTCAATGACTTATGTAGAGCAAAGCATCTGAATTTTTGACAGCCGTTCACATCAAACCATGTTCTTGAACATCACTGTCTGCCTGCTCTGCTTTTCTTCAACAGCTCTGATTTACACCCCGCTCAATATATGACTCATACTGATGATGCTGCAACCATTCACACCAGTGAAATGACATGCTGCAATCTTGTGTTGACTTCATGAAGCACAAAATGATTGAAGCGTGTACTCACAGAGAACCCTCATCTTGTGCGATCCTTATACGACATTCACATCACATTTCATAACATACTGAGTTCGATTTTCAATACATGCTTCAAAGTGAAACTTCTGAGTGTGGAAGGTCAACTGAATGTGTTGACAGTTACATCTCTAATGCTGACAAGACAAGACAAGTGTCCTCTGGTGTATTTCTGTACTTGTCTAAATAATTCGACACTGAAAATTCTTCTCTGTAGTGTTTACTGCTGTCATTGGATCTTAATGGTAAACTTGTTGTGTTGGTTTACACATTTTTGTAGATAATGCAAAATTAGTGGAGTTTTTATTTTGGTTGAAATCATCATAAGGCTTTTACAACATGCATTTGCTACAAAGACTGAGCTAAAGTTTAAGATAGTGACAGGCTAAACACAATAATTAGACGGTTTCTGACTTGTATTAACTCAGAAATCACAGTAAGACCAAGGTTGAAGGTTTGCAGTTGATTATTTGTACAAAAAATTAGTTCACATGTCTCATCACTGTAAGAATAATGCACTAATAGATTCAGTCTGAGCTGTCATGTCTGGAGCAGAATGATTGCTAGTTGGTAGTTGGTGAGACACTGACCCCTAAAGACACAGATGAGAAATGTCTCCTGCTGTGACATCTCGCACAAGCCAGGCGATCCGAAGCAGCCACTGTAAGAAAAAAATCAAGATATCTTTTAGTACTTAAATCTTTCATCTCTCTGCAACAACACACACACACAAAAAACTGACAAGGAACTTTATTTTCAACACAGATAAGAAGTAAAATGCTAATTCTAGGCCACAGGAAGTCACTTATCACACTCTGTTTCAACTTCAGTGGCAGCACAGTTCTCCCAAAGGACTCCGTCAAAAGTACAGACATTATCTCTGATCCAGATTCTCTTTTGACAAATATACGACTGCAACATCCACAACGCAGTTTTATCAATTCAGAAGTGATATGCAGCAGTTTGCATTAATCCAGTCCTCATAAGGGTTAGTGGAAGCTCAAGGCAATGACAAACACAGAGGCAACAACTTATCATACAGTCTATGAGCTACAATCAACAAAGGAAAATGAAGGATTCGAAAAAGAAAAAAGAAAGGCTAAATCAGGATGCCCAGTATGGATATGTTATTGAATATCACCTTTTCCTATCATGCCTGAGCACCAGCTATACTCACAATGGTTTTTTCAATGTAGTGTTGGTGTGTCGGTTTCTGTTAAATGATCTTTATCACTTTACTGATAAAAAAAACAAACAAAACATGTGGCTCCAGGCACAAAAACTAATTGTTACTGCGATATCTTGTTAGCATTGGTGTGTTATGTTATTGCTCAGGGTTTTTCCCAGCTGGGGCTTTGTAATTGAGCAGGGAGGACGCCGACTGTTATGTAGGTGCGGCCTCAAGGTAAGGACAGTTTCATAATCAGAGACTGAATTCTACTGTTTCTGCCTCCTCTCGGGGTCTCTGTGAACAAACAGTTGTTTTCTTTGAGGATGTTGTTTTAGTTTTTGGAGTGGGGTGGTCTATAGGCTCTGTCAATTGGCAAAAGGTCTTTTGATGCTGAGAAAGTGCACGTGTTGCCTGGCCATGACGCACATGCTAATTAGGGAGACTGAAAAAAAAAAAAAACACCTGAGGGACAAGACTGCTGTTGATGTTTTCCAGCACTGGTGAGGAGCCATGTGTTGATCCCCCAAGGGGACAGAGAGAGAGAGAGAGAGAGAGAGAGAGAGAGAGATAGACAGAGATACCTTTTTTGGTGTAGACAAACTGATCCACTATTTGAATTTTTTTTTTTTTTGGTTTGAATTCCTCCCAGATTTAGCTGCAGCTCCAAACACGTACTGTTATACATAACTCAGCATTCTGAAAATTCATTTAGATTATAAATTGTATTGTATAAATTCAATATAAAAACATCAAAATAACTAACAAATATCGAACAATCTAAATAAATTGAATTTTATAATAGTTAGTAGTGGTTTGAACAAATCTATGCTTATTTCATTCTTTTCTTAAAACCAATTTCTGAGGATTATTTTCATTATGTTTTGAGCAAAATATAAGATTACATAATATGCTTGACTGCACTGCACTCACATGTATATCAGTGTGGTTGCTTTGATTTTTGTAGAGACCCCCTTTAAAAAAGTTGAACAGTTATGCCATGCTTAGCTCTGACACTGAACATTAAAATAATGAATGATTCTTGACATTTTTTTGTTCTTTTTGACTGAACAAACACAATAGGAATCGATGCAAGTGGGATTGTGTGGAAAATATTATTGTGTACTATTGTGTACTAAAATACTATTATGTTGTTGTGTGATTTGCATCAGTGTTAAATGGCTACAGGCAAAGGTGGAAAAAAGGGCTGAATATGTCTTTGAAGAAGCCTACAAGAGATGCCAATCATAGCTGTGAGGTAAAATAAGGTCTCCCTTCATGTTTTACTGCAGTCCACAGGGGGGCAGTGGTGCCACATAAGTTAAGGGTGTACTGTAGCAGACTTCAAGCCTCCCTGGCAGCAAAATATTTCCAGCAAGCTGAACCTACCTGTGTGCACAAGTGTATGAGAGAACAAACCTGCAGCATTTAGCACACAAAAATGATCAAGAGTGAAGTCATGCATAATATTGTAATTAGGAAAATTCAGAAAAACACTGAGATTCAAGATGAGAGCATTCAAACTCAGAACAGCAGATCCACCCTTCAGATTGAGAACTGCAATATCTGTGATGAGAAAAACCTAAATTTATTCTAACTTCCGCCAGCTGCCGATGTGTGATGGTGCAGCAGGAGCACGAGGACACGCAGGTTAAGCTTCACAGCCTGAGCCAAGAACCAAAGCAGGGGGGGCAGTGGAGTTCAGAGAGGTCAGAGTGGCCTGCAGGTTGTGTCCTCCAGTGGAAGATCTGTGCTGCTGTCCCCTGCGGCGACATTATTAGAGACCCTGTCATTCTGCCATGCAATCTGTGAAGTCTGTGTGCGCATAAAGGAGGACAGAGAAGAGTATGACGAATGTCCTGTCTGCCCCGGATCCTCACTGGAGCTGGCAATGTAGGCCATACACAGTGTGAACGCCCTCAAAGAAAAGCAGAGAGATGGTGAAGAAAAGCATCTTTATTCCTGCTTATCTTCAAGTGTGATGTTGTATTCAAGACGCCACAGTGATTCTTATCAAGAGAAGTGTAGTTGTTGTGTTGTTGACAGCTGACGGATGTTATTATGAGAAAAAGGTGACGGGCGGGACAGGAAAAGTTTGAGATCTGTCTTTTTTCGTTGCTAAAATTACCATTAACATTATGTTGTAAATTAAAGGGAGGGTGGTCTCAGACAACTTCCTGATGCAGGAACAATTGTTGCTTCCACTCTTTATTCATCTTTCTATCATTTAATCTCCTGATGCATTTAATAAGTTTCTTCTGTTGTTATTTAAATGTGATTGGAGACAGAATCCTCTATGCAGAAACCTTATTACCCCATGTTTTTGGTTCAAAGATTAAACATGTTTTGGTCAGTGTGTTTTGTTTCATGTATTTTCATTCATAAAATAATATTTTGAAAAATCTGACTGACTCAGGCTGAGATGTTCACTGAAAAGATCATGTATTAAATTATAATCATGCTACATTTAGTCACATTCGCCAGCCTCCTTTCTCACAGCTGAACTGATGCTTCCCCTGAAGTTAGCGACAGGCAACAAAATGAAAGGCACTGTTACCTTGAATAACACCGGTGATCACTCTCGGTTTGAGCACTGCTGGAAACATTAGGGATAATGTAAGTACTAAATAAAATATATTATACACATATAATTGTTTTTAGACATTTTCATGAGGAAATGTTGCTTTATTAGACATCGCAGAGCAACAAAAAAGATGATATCCTTTCCCATTGGACTTATGATTATGAGATTGCTTTGGAAAAATGAAAGTAAACAGTTATTGTAATACCCCCTCAGGCTAATCGATTCAATTTAAAACAAAAAAACAAAAAAAAAACAGGAATGAAGCAGGGAGGAGATGCATCATTCCCTGAGGTTTCATTAAAATGCAAACAGCGTTATGTGAGATGTGGCAGATGGACAGACAGGAGCTGATCTGCAGTCCCCTCCAAAGAAATCTCTGGAATATTTGAAGTTGCTCCATTGAGTCACAGTACAGTCTGTTACAAAGCCTCTCATCCTTCCCTTTAGAAGACGCCTTCAATGCGCTGAATGAGCAGGCTCACACCTTGCTGATACAAAGATGAGTGTACCCATTGACTCACTGACTATTCCTTCTTAGCAGCCTTGAAATCCGAGAGCTACCAGCATTTATTTTAAGCACCGAGAAGGATTCTGATTGACTCACACAGGAGGGATCCTTGTGATCTCAAACAAGTCGCACTATATAACTCGACTGGGAATGACAGGAACATATCACTTCAGTCAGCCTTATACAAGCCTTTTTTTGTCTGAAAACAATAGTTAGCACTCCACATCTGACTAATGCAGATATTGTGGAGGTCTATGGTCGCAGTACTGACTTGCTTGTGACTAAATTGATTATTTATGAGCTCAGTGTATTTAAAGTATCTTTTAAAGGACAATTCCAGCCTGTGTAGAGTTCTTTATATTGGCAGTAAGCCACACAGATATCAGGGCATTCTGTGACAACCATTTGCTATTCTACTAACCTTTTAACCTTTTTTTTGATTGAGTGTCAAAGGGTGTGTCAGGATAGGTGCATATGTGAAGTGTCTTGCTGTGAAGGTAATCTTGCCAGAATATATTTTTGAGCCAGTTATCTACTTTTTACTTATCTATGTTATAACTAGTCTGCTTTAAATGTGGGGTTTGAGTCATTTTTATGGGAGTAACTGAAGCATGCTTTTACTTGAATAGATTTTCAGTACCCTTTTTCCCCACTGGTCTTTTGTTTGGGTTTTGTACAAAATTAATATCAAGTTTAAAAAACAATCACTTCCTGCCAGTGTTTCTGTGCTGAACTGGGATGGATAAATAAAAGGCAATTTTGCACTAATAGACTGTATTTGACTAAATCAGACTGTTGATGCCTTATATTAACTAGTAAAAGTAACTACTTTTACTAGTACTGTAAAGGACCAACTTATTAAGGTACTTTTAAACTACTTCAAACTTCTACTCCATTGTATTTCAGTAGAAAATATTGTGCTTTTTGTTACAACTGTACAATGGTTCCTAGTTACTCTTTAGAATAAAAGTTTTCATACATAATAGCTTAGACTATTAAAAATTGCATTTGTTCTACAATATGATGCATTGTTATAGATTAAGCTGCTGAACTGTTTATTAAAATGTTAAAATGTGCTTCATCTTGACCAAATAAACAGTAAAATGCCGCTTGTGAAATAATTTATCAGTATTAATGTATAACTTGATAGTATAAAATATCATAAAAACACAGGCAATTTTTCTGTTTAATGAGGATTTTTTGTTGTAATTTTTGTGATACTTTTTGTTCATTTCACTGATGATGTGTACTTGTGTACCTTTAATTAAGTTGAAATTTTTTAGCTTACAAGTGTTTCCATACTGTTGTACTGATACTTCTATTCTTCTACCACCAGTTCTGAACTTTATGATACATTTTAAAAAAAAAACAACAACAGTGGATTTGAATTACTTTAACATTTTACAAAGGATTTCTACTTGGCTAGGAAACAAATGAAGGGGGAAACACAAAACAAAAACAGAGTTTATATGAGCAAATAAACACTGTATTTACAACAGCCTCCAAAAATGCGAATGTATCATTTAAAGAGTCAGAAGAGAGAAAAACAGGCTTTACCCTCAATTTTTTTTTCCCACGTGTAAGAAGGCAAAAATCTTTTTTATTGTGGAAAGATGCTCAACTCTATTCACTGGAGCATGTTTTAAAATGATGCACTGATGCATTTCTGTTCTAATTCATGATCCATTGCTTGCTGCACAGCTAGCAGAACTTCAGTGGGTTGCAAGTGGTCCTGATGCTTTTGGCTGCAGGCTTTCATTAAGAAATACATCAAAGAGATCAAATTGATAAAAGTCTAGAAGAGAGGATAAACCGTGTCACCACCAGAAATTAAATTTTATGATCAGACACATGGGAATCAAACACTGAACATGGGAAATCCCACTCTTTTACGCCATCATCCGCTTCACATGCTGCTCAATTATTAAATTTCATGTTAGAGATACTTCAAGATCAAATAATTAGAGTCCAACCACTGCATATGTAATTAAACATTAACCCAGTCCCATTCCTCCCTCAGCTATAAAGCAAAGACTCGAGCAAAGAGTTTCTAATCTATTTGAAAAAATATTACCTGTTGTCTTTAAACAAAGATCCACCATTTAGAGAGATTAATTACCCTTAACTTGTGCATATCTGTATATAAGGGCATCTGGACTGTGTGAAGAATTTTTTTTGCCAGTTTGTAACAGAGGAGGCTGCAGCAGGATAAGTGCCTCAAAGGAGGGAGAAGAGGAGACATGGTGGACCCTGAAGATTGAAGAGATGAACAGAGAGGTAGTTCCTGTGTTAGTGCTGTCAGAGAGACAATAAGGAAAGACATCCCAGTCTAACTTCTGGTGAAAGGGTTTCTGGGGTTTCAGCTGCCTTGAGCAAATGAGAAACATAATGGAGGTTTGTGGTAGAGAAGAAAAAAGTTACATACTGTACTTTCTTACATTTCATTGAAACATTAACAGAGAGTTTTGCTGTCAGCAGCTCTGAGTTTTTCTAAAGATTGTCAGATGTAACAATGAAGGACCATACCTGTCATTTAACGGGCTATTCTGACAGCCCATTAACTCAAAATCACATATAATTTACACTTGAACTGCAATCAGTTCTCTAAAGCCCTTATATTGCACTTAAATTATCCAAAGTAAAAGTACTCATTCTGCATAAAAATGGTCCCAGTGTTTAACTTTAAAGCTCTCTGAAAATACATTTTCTAATCCAAAAGGGTTTAAAATAGTTTATTTAGTTCAGGAAGTAGCTCAGAAACACCGTAATGTTTTGCGCTCCATAGTGACCGGGTTGTTCAGCTCTCCTCAGTCTGATCAGTTGATTAATTGATGAGTCAAAGCAGCATACAAAGTTAGGTTGCCTTCCTCCAAAAGTTCTACTTCAACTTTCCACCACACGGCTGCTGCATTTTTTTTCAAAACCACCTGTAGCCGGCACTACTGCAGTCTAATCAGACCACCCTGACAAATAAACCGGTGACAAAAGACAAACATTTAACACATTTTTTTTCCT
>JAPZDZ010000006.1:13715261-13727205 GCA_029783805.1 Acanthurus tennentii | reverse complement strand
AATATATAAAGAGCCTTATATGATAGGATGTATTATAGAGTCTGACGTTTCCTGGTATTTACTGAAGAGTTTGATTGTTCTACCCACCAACCACTTTTAGATATGAAATACAATCCCCAAACAATGGCTGGTTACCTGCCAGAGATACCAGTAAGTAGATAATACTTAACAGCATTTGGCAGATGAGTGACTGGATGGACAGATGGTGGGTGAACCGTGTTGACATCAAAACCTGAAAAAAAGATTTAGCCGGAAGATTTCACACACAGGAGTCAGAACCTGGTTTGGAGATAATTTATTCACTTTATACTGTTGCATAACTGCAGATCTTATTTTGATAGGAAATAGCAGTTGACAGGAGGTGTGGATGTTTATGAATAAATGTATGAGATGTTTGTTTTTATATGAGAAGCACTTTTTTTGACTGGCTGAAGCTCAACTGTCAGGTACCAAGAGGTGGAGGTTTAAAGTTACCCTCCAGACGTGTTTTAAGACATTTAAATACAATATGCTTTGAATTTGAATTACTGTCTGATATGGTCAAATATTTGTAAAAGCAAACATAATCCTTTGCCATCATTGAAAAATCCTGAATATATGAATAAAAAGTCTTTTCTAGGAGTATATTCTTTAAGATCCTACCAGGAGCTTCACAGATTGGTAGATTGTTGTAAATAAACTGTTCATATATGTTTTTATTACAACTTAGCAGTAATAGAAAAGCTGTGACAATGGATTCGATAAGTTGTTGATGACAGGTCACAGTTTTCATACTGTGACATACCATAACACATGATATAAGGTATTTGCAGAAGGTTAGACTCATGTTACTGCAGTCAGACTGTATCTCCAGCTCAGACGAGCTTGCTGGGGGTTAAGTCAGATTAAATTATGGTTCATTTGTAACCAGTTTCTCAGAGCCGATTCAAGACTCTGTCATGCGTGTGAATCCTTTAGTGGTAATGTTTGAGATCTTTTTAAAGAAAATTAATAATTGTAATTGTATTAAAAGTTTTGTCTCTTATAACTGTTTGATAAGATAACCTGAAAGCAGCAGTGTGACTGTCTAAGATGTGTATTGTTGTGATATTACAAAAACTTGCTAATATGGTTAAAATTAGATTTAAGGTAAGCAGTTCTTATTTAAGAAACAGCTTTTCCGCAGCCCAAATGTTTTTCCTGACTGAGGGATTTTTCCCTCATCTGCCAAGTAAATGACCTACATCAGTCCACATGTGAGTTGCCACTAAGTCTTGGCACAAAATTCAGGTTTTAAAAAAATTGGACTTCATCTCACTAAGTGCTTTATTTAAACTACTTGTGTGGTCTACCAAAATGAGCAAAGGAAAACAGAATTTTATACCTTATGTAGATACTATTTTGGATACATTTGCTTTTCTTCCTCAAGACTGACACATTATCCAGTTTCAAATTTGTAGCCTTCAGCCCCAAATGCCACTAGCTCAAATGACATCACTTGAGGCAAGATGTAAAATTTCTTGCCGCTCTCTCTTGAGCCACAAGTGGTTTAGGGTTCAGGGTTCAAGGTTCATTTATTTATCTCTCTGCAACACAAGGTCATACATCAAAATTCAAGCTGCAGTGACATGTTGCACAGAAAACAGAGAAAGAAGCTGCTGTATAATCTGGTGGTACTGTAGCAAACACTTTTGTATCTCTTGGCAGACAACAGCAGGGTGAACAGGCTGTGGCTGACGTATGTGTTGTGTTTATGCAGGTTTATCAATGATTCTCAAAGTATAAATCATGTTCTGTGTGGTTTTAATCACCTGCTGCAGAGCGTTAATGCCCCGTCCTGTGAATGTCCCATGCCAATGGGTAGTGGAAAATACTACTCTTCATGGGTAAATTACTAATTAATGACACATAATTCCTAATACTGTATTCATATTCAATTTCATATTTAATCACCCTGAATTTATTATAACCCTGACTACATTTCTGATATTTCAATCTTCAGATGTCTCTTCCCCAGATATTAAACATTTATGGGCAACTTTTCAGACACTTTGGAGCATTTCTGCACAATTATCACACTGTTCAATAAAAGGTTACTGTCATTTAATGCAGAGTATCAAAAAAACCCTAAAAATGTGACTCCTGAAGACTGAATATCTGACATAAGATATTGCATTACTCAAATAAATCTTCAAATCGGTCCTCATCCCAATTCATTAAAATATGCACGTTTATTCTAATAGGGCCCAAAAGCACATTACTTTCAAGTATAAAATTGACGTATTGAGCCAAGTATCCAGTGCTCATGCAAATCACTATCCCTTCCTCATTTTCTCTGTTTGCTTATGATGAGCTGCTGAACTTGTACACTGAACATTATAACCTGGACATAGGTGAATTAGAGTTTAGACATTTTTATGGTCCTAAAATACAAGAGATGTAATATTTTCATAAAAGAACACGGAACATATTTTATTTGGCTACTTGTATAATTCATTACAAACATTATCTCAATGTAGCTGACCAAAATAAATGTATGTGGGTATCTGCTTTACACAGGCTAATGTTTTGTAGGCCAATGAGTAGATAAATTACTCTCACATTCTTAGAACTGCCATTTAAAATACTTTTAAACTGAAATTGTCCAAAGAAACAACAAATCACACAAGCTATGAAATAAACAGACCCCAAGCTTAATGAGGTTTGAGAATTGACTGCAGCGCTGGAGAATTGATGGCAACACTAGACAAGAATTATATAAATTTCCTTCTTGTACGCTAATAATTACTTACTTATGTGATATTTAGAAATCAAAACATGAAAAACTGAAGGCCTCTTCACCTGATCTCAAGATTATTTTCTTCCAAATATTATGGTTGTTTTATTAAATGCAATCAAATTACTCTGCAACATACTCAGACGAGTACAAAATAAAAGAGATGTATGGTGCTTCTCTAATGTATTATTCCTACTGCAGAACAGAGAAACTTACTGTTCATAGTGGCCAAATAACTGCAAAGGAAATCTATTTTAATGATAGAATATGGGACATAGACATCCAGCTGCTGTTAATAATGAAGCTCAACTCTTTGGGGGGCAGAAAAATGAAAAGAGAAATGGACTGGAAAGTGGAAGAAAAAACAGATGAAATGCAGAGGAATTGAAAGAAAAGTTAAAGGAAGCAAGAAACTCATGGAAACAGGAGGAAGGGAGGGGAAGAAAAGAGAGTGTAGAGTTTTGACACGTCTTCAACTTGTGGGAGGGAATGTGTTGTGGACTATACATCCTTCAGTCGCGTCATTAAAGCCCTTGCACACCCAAAGTCCACCCACGCAGTTGCCTGATTAGCTGTCTTCTGAAGACTGTGTGGGAATGCGCTTGATTGACAGCTTCCTCTTTCTGTTATTAGTTTTGTTTCACTTGTTTCAGCGGGACAACTTACACCATTATCATTCCCATTAGTGCACTCAGTTGACAGACATCACATATATCCAAGCTGAGCTATAAAAAATTCTTATTTAATCATTGAGATAAACCTTACCTGACTTGTGGTGTAATCAGCCCCGGTGACTGAAAAAACACCTGTGTGGGTGTGCGTAGCCTTTATGAAAACTTGCGCAAGGCCAATTAAAATTTAAAAAATATATGCTATAAACATATCATGAACAGCTGTACTTTGCTGTACAACATTTTATATTTGTATTTGGACACTTAATTTTTAGGTTAGCTACAGTTGATAAGTTTAGTGGTGTTGCTCAGTGTATCCAAGCTATCTTTTGGCATTTCCCTTTATGTTGATTTTAGCTAGAAAACTTAAAGGATGGAACGAAACTCACCAGTCACACTAGAGGCCCTGTGAGGCTGTGCTAAAGTACCACAGTGCTTTGAGCTGCATTTTGCAAATTGACAGTGCAAATATGCTTATATTAACGGTGTTATTCGTGTTAAGGAAGAACAGTTTTTGTGGCAAAATAACTCAGCTTCTTCTGTCAATATAGCATGAATTGAGGATTTTTTTTTGTGAACTGCTTTTACCATCAACACTAAATGGATATTTATACACAATGGGCAAAGTTTTCCCTCAATGCTAATATGGGAACAGTTTTAATTAAGAAAAAAATATATAAAAAAGGTAAAAAAAAAAGCTGGGTTGGAGAGGTGAAATCAGAGTAAACAAAAGGAGAGAGAACAGATTGTGGATTCTGAAACCTTTACTGCCACAATCATCAAACACAGATATGAACACAAAGTGTGTGGGGGGGGTGCAGGTAGACGAGGGGCATAAAGACTGGACGACAGACACAAAAGATAAACCTGGCAGCAGAGAGAGAGAGCAGAATGTGTCAGTTCTGCCATCAAAACGAGATGAAAGACAAACATTTTGTGCTTGTCTGTAGCAAATATGTTACAAAAATGGACCAATTTCTCTGCAAAAAATAAAATTCATATTTAAAGAGAAATGATGCCTCCTGTGACCACATCAAAATGCAATGCCTCCTGGGAAAGAAAAGCTCCCCAGAGACAGCTAAATATATCAGCACATGCCACAACCAAAGAGAAATCAATTTGAGAAAGAAAACTGTAATCACTCTCATCAGCATTTGCCCATTTGTTTTCGTTTTCACAAGGTCTTACAATTTTTGTGATTTTGTTTTACTGTTTTGTTACACATTCAAATACACAATCAGCAACATTCACTAACATAAAGTGACATCATCATTCAAATTAGGGTTAGCAATGCTTTGCTTAATTGCTTTGGCATGTTCATAGTGAAGTTCATTAAACTTTAAACTTAGGATGAAAATTGGAGAAAAATGAGAAAGCACAAGCTTCATGTAATTTGGACCAACTAGTTGCCAAAGATAAAAGAGCAGCCAATTGACATCTACTGCAAAAACTCAGAGTGCTATTTAGCTATGCAGAAAACACAGAGTGGCAGCAACAACACTATTTGGGCACTAGAAATGACTGGAAACCAAGAAAAAAAAAACATAAGTTACATTCAGACTGAGTGACTGCAACCTTGCCATTGAAACTGGTTAACACAGACAAACCTGGCAACCCAGAATAAAAAGACAGTGTCTGTTCTGTCAACAACAAAGAGTTGAGACAGCAACACTTCCTGCTTCAACACAGTTTGTGCAATAGTGCAATAATAACTAACCTCTGCATCAAAATACAACAAATAAAACAGGGAGTTGACACACTTGTGCAAAACAAAATGTCATGTTTACTTTACTGCATGCATACTGCACAAACATATACACTCGAGGACCATTTTATTATAATCATGTGCATCACGATGCAGCAACTAAGCCATGAATTTTACCTTGACAAAGATTATAATGATTACTTTTGATTCAGCCTTTGATTAATTTAAATTGTTGTTTGAAGTAGTGTTGAACTGAAATGCACTCTGCTCAGAGATGTTTCTAATGTTTTGCAGTGCCATCTCCACTAAGTACAACCTTGACAATTAACACATTAAATTAACACCTTTCAAGAGGTTAATAAAAACCAAACACATGCAGTTAGTGTGATAAAGGAAGATTATATGTGGCAGAGCTGTGGTACTGCATTGGATCGCTGCATAACAATAAGGAAAGGCCCCTTTCTCAACATAATGTATATCATGTAACATTATAGTAGCATTTTAGACTTGCGGGTGATTAAGGTGGAGTCAATTTTAAACTCTTCATATTGTATTAGGTGGCTTAATTTATAACAATGTATTTTATAAGAAGATCAAAGCTTTGTATGTGAAAGCCTTCAAAGTAAATACTATAAGACCTTAAAGTACAGGACCTCTCGGTATAAGCATAATGGAAAGTAAACATATGTACCTTAAAACTCTACACAAATACAAAACCCAAGTAGATACCTAGTTTTTTATTTATTTTTGTTTCGTGTTTCTTCTAAGCTTGCACTATAATAACTGCACTGAAGTGTTAAACTATATATCGCTCATATCGTCACATATTTTCCTTTTTTTGTAACGATTTCTTACATCTTATAATGTACCCCATTGATCTTTTTATTAGTATTATAATTATAAACACTGTACAGCATGCTTTGACCACAATGCACTTAATTTAATTATGGCCGTGCCTATAAAGAAATTTTGAATATGAAATTGAGAAACTGAGAGACATAGGGTGAGGTTAAATAAATAAATGAGCAGAAGAAAAGAAAGAGGGTAATTTAATTATATATTAGAGGCTTTGGCACTATTGTCAGTGCAAAATTCATGCCCATAAAGCAAGCTGGATTGTGGCAGTGAAATTGAATCGAGGGAGATAAAAGAGCGGCAGGGACTTGGACATAAGTGGAAGAGTGAGAGGTTGCAAGAACTGATACATGGAAGAATTGAATATGAGAACCTCTAACTGCTTCATCAACATACAGGCTTCTCGCCTGTCATGCCAATAAAGCGTGGCCCATTTGAATGTGAAGAGAGAGAGAGAGAGAGAGAGAGAGAGAGAGAGAGAGAGAGAGAGAGAGAGCTGTTCTGGCTCTCATCAGTCACATCTCGCAGTGGGAGGGGGATTGAAGCGGCTGCCTCGGAGCTCTCCGGTAACGGAGACAGTAGACGGCACTGACTCACACCGACAATCCACACACACATTATTTTAGACTCTACCTGACCTGCAAGCTGACGGGAGGAAGATGATGAAGACATAAAGGAACTTTCCTGTGGTTTGGGGCTGTTTTCGATCCACGTTTGACAGCAGACAATATTTCTCTTAAATGCGGACATCAACTAAAGTCAGAATGCTTGTTACTGACTCATAAACACCAGATGGCGGTGAGCTGAAATATCACTAAAACACATCAGAGTGTGTTGGGACGGGGCAAGGTGTTTTTCCCCCCTCACCTATTTTTTTTTTTTATTACCAACTGCGGAGAAAACTTCATTTCTCCCGGCGGCGGACCTTCTATTTCCATCCTTAATTTTGTCAAACATCATCTAAACCTCGTTTTCACCTCCTCCTCTTCCTCAATCACCACCACCACCACCACCACCTCCCTCTCGTCCTCCTCCTCCTCCTCCTCCTCCTCCAACCGCCTTCACTTGAGAAACAGCCACCGAGGAGACAAGACTACAGCGTTCCTGCCAGCGGTCAAAGGGAATCAAAAATATCAATTTAGTCAACAGCAGCACAGGATTGGACTCTCACAAGGATGCTACTCCCGCACAGACACTAGACGGTCCAAACAGCCGCTGCCAATATGTTTAGGCGAGGTAAGAGGGAGAGGATTTCACTTGTTTTTGTTGCTGCTGATGTGGAGCGCGTGTGGCTGGGCTGTTTTTGGTGTGTGTGAGTGTGTGAGTTGATACAAAATCTTAGGGTGTTTTTTTTGTCATTGGGCAATATTTTTAAATTTCTGACTACACTGAGTCGCAAGAGGAGCTTCCGTTTGCTGCTTGAACAACTTACCAGCCGCTCTTTATCCGCTTTGACGGCTGGGAATGGGAAGGGAATTAAATATTCATCCACTTCATGTAAAAATTATTCTTAAAATAGCGAACTGCTGCCGCACTGCAGTTTGTAGGACTTACCTGCACGAGGATGGCTGGTGCTGTTGCTGCGCGCGGCAGCATGCGTGAGGGAGCAGAGGAAGAGAGCGCGTGTGAGAATGAGATTGTTCGAGGAAAAAGTTGACAATGGCGCTTTTTGTTACCAAAGTTTCATCCGTCTGGGGACTCTGTGTGCGCGCGCATCTATGGTTTGAGTGTGTGCACGTCTTGTGTGCATGTGTGGATACATTGGCGTGACAGAGTGAGTCGCACAGCCTATTAACAGCAGGATTTTTGGACTTCTGTCTGCTCCTTAGGGAGTACGTGGCTCTCCCGGCGGAGGAGCAGACAAGAGAACAACAGCGCGCGCGCACAACAACTTGCTGTTTACTATTACACTGGCACGAGGCTGTTCAGTGGTGAGAGGATGTATTAAGTTTTACCACAATGACCTTGCCTGTGTGTGTGTGTGTGTGTGTGTGTTTTGACAGCGAAGCTCCACTCCCACCGTCAGCCTCTTTTCTCTGCACACATGCCCACAAAAGCGCGCGCGCGCGAGGCAGAGGGGGTCCAGTAACATCACTAATTATTAACAAATCCAGAGATGTTGTTTCACAAATCCACGTACTGATCCGTCATGTTAAAAATGCTGCTAAGATTCAGACACAATTAAAACTATTATGTGAAAATATTGAAGTATACACATGCATACTCACACACAAACGCACCACACACAGAGACATTAGACAGAGAAGTATCGAGTGGTGACTCATCTGTCACCCCCCCCAACAAAATAATAAATAAATAAATAAATACAGTGGGGCGCCAGTGAATGGCAGATTGATAGGCTGCTGTTTTGTGATGAGTGTAGCGCATGGTTGACTGATCCCTGACAACATAATAGAAAAAAAACATTCTTTAATAGAGACGCTGGAAGTCTGTCATTTGTCATTTCAATGCAGCCCAACGCGGAGGAGGGAAGCAACACTCATACATCCGTGCACATCATTATCTATTAGCTCACTTGGCCGGCCCGAGTCAGGGCACAAGCTGGGCGATCTCCTCATTAAAGGTGGGACCTAATGGGCTTGACAGAGGGCTGATTAGTGCTGTCCTTGTGTGTGTGCATGTGTGTGTGAGTATTACGGAGCGAAAGAGTCACAGAGCACGTTGGCTATAGAGGGAGTCAAGCTTTAATTTTAATCATCCTGTTATTTAAAATGGATAAAGCCCACCCACCTACACCTAACCTACACACACGCACACAAACTCAGGATACACAATGGTAATGGCTGATGCGCTTCTTTGTATCTCCTCCTACAAATATGTGGCTGTCAGTAACAATAATAAAATCCAGAGTAATTGTGGAGTCTGCCTGAGATACAGTTATCTATGTCTGTCACCTTTACCCACAGTATCTCTCTGCGGTGGGATAAAACAAGAGAGAGATGAGGAGGAGAAGGAGGATAAGTGTTTTTGTGTAATGAAAACTCCCTCTCTCTTTCTCTCTTTGTCCGTCTCTCGTTCTTTCCCTATCTCTCTGCTTGGCCAGTTCCTGCTGCCAGCCTCAGCCTGAGAGGAGAGAGGCCTGGCAGGCTGATTGGCTACTAGCTGGGTGGTTTGGGTAGCTGCCGAAGCTTTGTTTCCCAGCTTGTTTGAAGCTGGATTTGTTTCCCTTACTTGACTTTGCCTTCAGTTGTCTCTCCTTTCATCTACAGTTTTTTCACAGTCACGTACACACTGACACTGTGTGAACAAACAACATGCCAAACCTTAAAAATGATTATGAAAAGAAAAGCTCTTTTATTAAAGACAGGCTTTATTATGCTTTGTCACTGCCTGTAAAAATGCACACGCTAAGAGTGTGCATTTTTACAGTTAGGTGCGCAACTAACTATGATATCAAGTATTATTAATCTGGCAAATGTTTTTTTTTATTAATTTATGTCAGAAAATTCTGAAAAGTCCATTATTAAGCCTAGGATCAACTTTTCTAATTACTTTTTTTATGCCACCAACAGTTTGAATCCCAAAGATATTTAGTTTACTGTAAGATATAAACAATAATACCACAAAGTCTTTACACTCAAGAAGCTGGAATGAGTGAGATGACTCAAATATTTGGCTTTTAGCACCCCAAAAATGTATGAAAAGATCAGTCACTTTTCAAAATAACTCTCAATTCATCACCGTTTTGTTTCGCAGTCATGGATCAGAGCAATCAACTGAAATCAATCAATCCAAGAACTGTCTTTGTCTGGTCCTTATGATTGAGAGGATTTTCTTTTAAGACTCAGAAAACGGCACTGCATTATCATACCCTGCTGCAGCCCCTTCATTCTACCTCTAAGCGAGGCTATGTTATCTCATGCCAATATGGCATATCATTTTAGAATAAAATATAAAGTCCACTTGATGGCATCATTTAGAGCCACTGTCTAAACACTTCTGAGAGGATTTGTATTCTGGAAAATGTTTTCTCTTTGAAATTTTATTCATTAGGAGGTGTCAGAAATATCCAGAGATTTAAAACCTAAGAGTGTGCAAACATTTACAACAGGCTGTAAGAATTTTATTTATGTAGTACACATTGGTGGCAGAGCTGCTATGAGAAGTAAATACAGTTATCCTGGAATTTTTAAGTTAAACCAATGAAAATATAATTTATGGTTTGGTCCACACAGAATTGAAACGTGTCAGAAACTAAATCAATGGTTGATAGCAATAGTCAGAAACTAATATTTGTTCTTGAATGCAACTTTTTTTTTGCCTCATGCTAAATTCAGATATCCAAACAATATATTGAGTGTGCTGCGAGTCCCTCCTTAGAAAAAAAACGAGAATATGTGCCCCTCAACACCCCAAATTTGCAGCCTGTTTCAGTTTAGATTGAGGCAGAGTGGCAGCAGTAAAAGGTAACTTATGCTAAGATATGTTTGCATAATACTCAAGGATGCACAAAAACTACCACTGAATTGCTTTGATCCTGAAAAAAGTTAGAAATGTGATGACTTTAAGGCAAGATTTGGCAAGTTACAATTAGCATGTTTCTGTAAATTTGGGGGAATGTCAATACTAAATGAATGTCAATAATAATAATAAAAAAGTGTCAACACTTCTAAATAAGTGCAACTCTTACAATAACCTACTTTTAAGTTTTGAACTCAGACTTATAAAGGCAGGACACCGTCTTGTCTTTTACTCTTGTTATTATTACCTTTTAATTTGATTTCATCCTCTTGCTTTTGCTCTCAGCCTTGCCAAAGAATCTTATGTAATCTACGAAAACTTGCAGTATCTGGAGTAGTGAAATGTTCTGTGACATTACCCTCAGCCATGATAATATATAACGAACTTCAGCTCAGTACTGAAATTCCCTGATCAATATCAATATATGATGGTAAAATTGCAAGTCACTGTTCATTCAGACTACAGCCTCAACCTCGCTCGAGGGCCAATGGCTTTCTCTGAGTCTGAGTGTGAAAAGAGGCTAGTCTGATGAGGAAACTTTCCTGCAGAATGATGGACTTCCTGCTCAACTTGAGCCAAAGCGAATGTTGATCTGTAATATGAGTCACTGATGCCATTTAGGTTGATATAAAGTGTCATCTTCAAACAGGTTATCTAATAAAATGAATTTCATTTGATCAATAGTGTTATAGTCATATTATTGCAGAGTGGATCTGGTGGCATCGTGACAAGAACTAATGTTAAATCCCTACTTTCTCCCGCTGAGCTGACAGTTGTGCTGGCACACATACGTTTTGCCTGCAGGCCATTGTCAAATCTACAGTCAAACAATTAGAAACTGCTGCTGCTGTTTTGTTTCACTCTGTGTGTGTGTGTGTGTGCTTAGTTGCATCTATGATGGCCTTGGTGGCTGATAATAACATATGGATTAGTGACAAAATGTTTATTTGGGTCGTGAAGCACCAAATGGTGGGATAATTGAGTCCTGAGATTGATCCAAATGTGCTCTTGCAGCACCGTCATCCTGAGGCAGTGGACAGATTTTACAGATTAGGCGGAGGGACACAGCATAGGTACTTTGTGTGCACTCTGTGGGTATATTATATTAGATAACTAAATCATCTTGGGATTTGATCACTGGAATGGAATTCATATGATAATCAATTACATCTCTAATGCAAGTCACAGTGGAGAACAGGATGAAACGCATCGCCACACACACCGCCACACACACAGCCAGCGTCCGCGCGATGGCCGTGCATATCAACGACCTTTGCAACCGCTCCTCCTGCCAGAGCTCAAGGTCACTCACAGACTCCTTCTTTCTTCTGCCGTATCCTGAGCACAGTGTGGTCTGCCTGCTGAATCCTGTTTTTATCATTAAGTTGCACAACAATTTTGCGGAACGTGCTCAGCATTTATAATCAACACACAGTGTGGAAATGCGTTAAAATAATTACGGGGACTGATGTTTTA
>JAPZDZ010000006.1:13686681-13713953 GCA_029783805.1 Acanthurus tennentii | reverse complement strand
AACTTCATAGCTATTCTGTGATGAGGAGATTTCAGGGTGTCACTGCACCCAGCTTTAGTTTTTTCTAAGAAGTAGATCCAACATGTGAACTTCATCTAAAAATTGTCAAACAAGCAAGATACAACATGTCAATCAATGAATTAAGAGGCTGTATTTTGAATTTTTGTCACATCAGTCGGAACATTAAATGCATCCCCAGACTGATTTCTCAAAAAGAAAAAGAGCAAAGACGCGGATTTCCCGAAATGTTTAACTGTTCCTGAAAACAAAAGCCATTAATATCAACCGTCACGTTATTTCAAACTTACTGACATAAGGATTAAAGGCTCATATTTGTTCTCTGTTGCTGTCAAAAAGTGATGGCTGCATTATCGATGAACATGCACCACATTTGTGCACGTTTTTGCACACACTCACGAAAAAAAAAACCCTCATAACAAATCCTTTGTGTCTAACTCCCATGAAGGATATATCTCTTCTATCCCCCCTCTCCTCTCAAATCTCCTCTCCTCCCATGTCTTCTCCTCTGTAGCTGGTTCGCTCTGTACCTGTTGAATAATTGATAGCTGTTTTGGTTTCCGATAAGGCGTTTGGGGTCCACAGCTCTCAGCAGTATGTGCTTGCTGCTTTCCTCACGGCAGATCACACGGCTCAGTCCATCCTTTCACTCCCTCTCTCTTCCCCTTCACTCTGCCTCGCTTGTTTTTTTTTATCTCGTCTTTTTTATTATTTTCTACTCCACATGTCAGTTATTCTGATACACGCCACTGACATTCTCTGTAATATGTTGTCATGCACGTCCTGTATTGTAGCCAAAAGCTCCTATTCCAGGTTTTTCTTCTAGATAAGCTCTCGATATTCATCTTTTTCTCCTGATTACAAACAACTGCAATCATAAATAAATGGATTTTTTTTGGGGGGGGGGATATTACCATGGAAACAGAACTTGTAGCGACAGAAAAATAAGTAAATAGGATAAGGTATTTAACAAGCCTCCATAAACTGGCTCTCTGCAGCAGCCCTGCTATCTCACGCAGATTGTTGTATGGGATCTGAGCTTCACGCTGGTGTTTACGCAGGACTGACAAACTTAATGCAACTTTAAAGAGACTTAGTCTTTTAAAAAGGTGGGTCAAATAGTTGGTCTGCCAATAAGTAGCTGGGTTTCAACCCCGGAGATCAGGCAGTGACTTGTGATTGTGCGCCCCCCTCCCCCCCCCAAATTCATTTAACTAAGACCAATGCAGAGAGCTCTGAGAAAACATTGATCTGGCCTCATATTTTGCTAGAATGGGATGCAACTTGATCAGCCAGGTACAAAAGGTGCAAAGGGCTGCACACATTACTGTTTTATTTTGTGACATGAACACCATAATTGCCTTAACAATATTAAGGTTAATAAAATAAAGCCCAAAGGGTTTGTTTAGAGGGCTGTTTTTAGTCTGAATGTTCACTTGTGCGCATTAAATTTGTGTTTGTTTCATTTTCTTTGTTTAATTAGATTTAATTGATTTGATTGGTTCCTTTTTTTCAGTTCTGCCCTACTTTAAATTCTTATGTAAGCTTGCACAAGTTTTTCCTCCTCATCCTTGATGTGAAAATATCTGATTTTCACACATACACAGATTTCAAGTGTGCAACCTGCTTGTTGTGGAGTTGAAATATCCAATCCAGTTTTTTCTTTCAAAAACTCTCATGACTTCTGCAAGTTGACAACCTTCAACAGAGGGCTCACCCAAAACAAGAATGCAGTAATTGGCCTGAAACAATTTTGGACTCATGGTCTGGACTTATAATTTCAATCACTGACTTTTAGGGGGACTGTTGATTATTTTTTCTTCTGACAAAAGATGTTGTTTTCTGTCAGGTTTTCTTTCTTTTTGTTTTAACAGTAACAGTAAAGCCCATGCCTTAACTAAGTTGTTATTTGTCTCAACCATACCTTAACTATAGCAGCAGCAGAGCAGAACAAATTCGAAAGAAATCATCAGGGATCTGCAGACTTAATCAGTGGCAGCGACGGCGGATCAGAAAACACTCATATAGGTCATTGTGCACAGTTGTTCAGTTGGAAGGACCTCGTCTCTGTGTTCGTCTAATTTGTTTGATTCTTGACGGTTTTCATTGATGTATTAAATCCTCTAGTGGTGTTATTTTGCCTGCCCTGATTTTTCATTTAAAATGCTCATCAACATTCTGATCCGCAGACCTCTTTCAAATGCTGCACATTGGCATTCAACGTCATATGATTCATTCACATTGAGGCAGTGTTTGTTCTTTAGCGAGTTAAAAGTCATTTTTAATTCATTATTTACATTGTTTTGTCTATCCCCCTGCAACAAATCTCAGAAGGAGCAACTTGAGTATCCCACACTGTTGTACACTGGTATATTAATATGCAAGTACAAAAACCGCTTCACAACATTTCTTCTTTATTTGCTCCCTTGGCTTCAAAGGTTGTCTGCTTTTCTGACTCTCTCTCCCTTTATGGTGCCCCTGTGCAGTAAAGTGTTAGGAGTGTGTGTTGGCTGTTACCCAGCGTGTGGGGAATTGAAGGAGATGGGTTAAAGAGGGAGAAGAGTTCATCAAACCCTGGACAACAAGTCAATTCGTCCCGATTTACCACATCGCTCCCCATCTGTCCCACAGTGTTCCCGTATTCACACCTGGACATGTGTGCCCCTGCACACATAATCGCTCGAACAGACAAGCACAGCGACTCACTCACAACCCCCTTTTCTTTCTTTTTTTTTGCATTTACTCCCTCTCTCTCTCTCTTGCTCTGTACTGCAGCACAGACAGACAGGAGCGGCAGCAGTAGCGGGTCTTACATAACTACATCACTGCATTAACGAGCCCATCTGCCTCTGACTGGTGCTCACACTTCCAGTTTGAGCTCCGTTAAATGATACACGTGCACAGAAACACAAGAGCACCTGAACCGTCCTCACCGACAGGCTGACCAGATGAAAACAGACCAAAGTTCCCCCATTTTTTGTCTTTACTGAGCACATTTCCACTGTTTAAAAGGAGGTCTACTCCAAAATAAATGAAACATAAACGCTCCTGCTTTTTAGTTTTATCGCTACTTTTAACTTTGAAGTTTCATTCAAGCTGAAAAAAGCTATTTGCATTTACACTCAGTTGCCAGCTTATTAGGTACTTTCAGATAAAACTATTGCAGCCTAAAACAACAATCCTGCATTAAATCCTAGCTTTGTGAAGGTATTAATGTTCAGTGTCTAAATGTTTCAGGGAAAGTCTTATAGTGGGCTTTTGTTGATATAAATGTGAAAGACAAAATATTAGAAACACTTGTCGGTAAGTTATTCAGCAGCACTATAAACTACAACCCTAAAAATGACCAATCATTTAAAACAGCACTTCTCCAATTTACCAAACTAAATATTATAATTAGGATTGTTAAATTATTTAAAACAGCTTAATTGTGAAAAAAAAAAATAACTCGTCAAAAGTTCTGAAGCAGATTAATTGTGCTTGATGAGGCCTCTTAACTGCACTTGGTGATGCAACAATTATACAAGCATACACACTCGATTTGCAAACATGATGGAAGCAGATGTCAAAACATTGCCTGTGAAAGGCTAATTTACATTTTTTAAAAACAATCAAATGAGCATCTAAAGGAGCATCGTTCTGATCAATTTCGGCATTAAGCAATTTTTTTTTTTGCACCACTTAATATTTTCCAGCTTGAAATGTCACCTCAATGCACAGCACTTTACAGGGAGCTCAGGGGCCCATTTTTACAAAACCCAGTTTACTGTGAGCAACCAATTCCATCAAGCTACACTCGAATAGGCATTCAGAAACAGCCTGAGTCAGTCTACATGTAACAGATTACATATGTGAATGATTTAGATAAACTTATCACAAGCAGGCAATTTATTTGATTAAATGTTTAATTGCTTGACGGCCCTAATTATAACCCTCATGAAAATGAGATTAACTGCAGTTGTGTTGTATTTAATGTTGTATTAGAGTGCATTAGTTCAGCCAGGTGCACCAAGATAGATACTCTTTCATCTGGTCTTTTCTTGGAACTGGTTCTGTTCTGCACCTTCGTCCAGTGAGAAAACAATCAGTCAACTTGAGTGACAGAAACTAAGTAAACAACAGCCTGATAAACCGATTAATTGCCAAAGACATTTACTAAGCAATGCACCGGATGTTTTCTGGTTTCTGCGTCTTAAAGTAGTATTTCTCCACAGGGAAGACGGACTCTAAATAAAACTATGCTCTATGCAGTTTAAGATGCAAATATTTTTAAAATTGGTGCTACATCACTAGGGAAAACAAAGAAAAAAAGGCCTGTGATTTTCCCTTTTACACAAAAGATAGAAACTAAAAAACACCAGAATGCCGTTCATCACACTGGACCGACAAACACTTCTACTGGTGGATGATGCACTGTGATCTGGGTTTATTTACACTCTTTGGCTTTGAAACAAAAAGCAACATGGCGGAGGGCTGGTTACAAACTTTCCTGCATAACACTTCTCTATGTTTTTCTAAAAGCAATAAAGTAACAGAATCTTTGTTCATATTTGATCAGCACTGCCTTGTTTTACAGTTTGATCTGAATCTTGTGAGCCTCCCCTGTCAGGATCTCTCTCTTGATTTGACTTCTATTCTCTCTATGTTCCTGGAGGCGGGAACGCAAGAAGTACAATCTGTAGTTTGAACGGCGTCCCTAGAGCCAACAAAGTCCGCAGGAGGACAGAAAAACTTGGACTTTTGAAAGCGAATGTGCGGGATTGGCGCAGGGTGCAGGAGCAATGAAGGAAAGTCTGAAATGTTACTTGTACATATGAACTGTGCTGTAATGATACAACAATTTGGCATTAATCCCCTTTAAATGTATCAATATGTCATTTCATTTTGCTTGAAGACGTGTCATTTTTTTCAGTTTTCAGATGTTTTATTTACTAAATTATTAGTCAGACAATAAACTGCAGAATTATTGGTAACTAAAAAAAAATCATTACTTGCAGATCTCTGCTGGTTGTATATATTTTCAGTACATTCTAAGAGATCTGGGTTTAACAGCAAGAGCAGACTTCACACACACAGATACTGAAACACACACACACACACACACACACACACAGACATTTGCCAGGACCCACCAGTGGGTTTAATGAAGTTCATCCTGCTCCATTTTTACCGATGTTAAATCCAAGTCCTGACTAAAGTTCCTAAATTAGCCCCAGAGCAAATATGGAAAAGACAAAAATGACTTCACAAAGAGCCCACGCATAGGTGCACCGGCACACCACACAAAGACAGTGACGCATGAAATGGCTGACATAAGAAAAAGACAGTGTTTTGCGGAAAGTGTGTGTGTGTTTGTGTGTATGATGTGTGCTTCAGAGTAACAAGAGGAAGCAAAGATGGAGTGATGTGAGAGAACAGGAGAGGAGGGACGTGTGAGAAAGTGTTGTTTGTCTGCTGCCACAGCTTGTTTGTGTCTTCCGCCTGAGTCTCATTATAAGACTGAGGCCCTTGTGTGTGCAGATGAGTGTGTGTATTCACGTGTGTGTGTGCGTGTGTGTGTGTGTGTGTGTCACACTTAGTCTTACATAACAATCAGATGCTCAGCTGGGGACACTGTACAGATGAATCCCATGACGCCCTCTTACTGGATCTAATATGGAGTTTCGGGAATGCAACTAAAAACAGGCAGAGAACTTTTACAGAGCTGGGAAAGTCATAAATGTGTACTCGCTCCAATACTGACGTAAATATAGCATCATCATTATACATGACTGCACAAACCTGCAGTCATTTTCAAGACATTGCAAATATTTTAGGCATCACTGATGCTGTTTCCCAGAATGAGTGAGTCAGAATGCTTCAAATAGGCTTTTGCATATTAACTTTTAGGAGTTTTTTTTTCTCAACGTACTAAATATAAGACTGGGAATCCTGTTTTAGCAGCCAGATGATAAAATACAACGAATTAAGTACTTTAAACAATATATTTAGTATCTTAAAGATATGAAGGGATAAATTCAAAACATTGAAATACACCTGATGTCGTCTCCTCCATGTTCAGCAAAATTGGAGATGATTTGTACATGATGGGCTCAAGGTAGTGGCTGTAAAAAATCCATATGGAGTTTCCCTTTTATGTAGCGAGCTTTGATTTTATGTCAGTAATCTTTCAAATTGTGGATCATTGCTGGGAGGGAAACATCTCATTTATGGCACCTACACAATAGTGTTGCTGTTGAATCATGGAGAGATTACTGCAGGTAGATATCAGAAGATTGTACATGACTGAACCCAGAGCTACAGTATGTGCTGAGGAGACAACTCTAAATATAGTGAGGTTTAAATAAAAGTGTCAAGATGGTACAGGTATTGTTGATAGAGCTGTTTTATGGGTGCGCCGCTGTCTCATGTAAGAGGCGTTTATCGCAGACTTGTCCCTGCAGCATGTGTGTCGCAGGTACAGCAGTGTAGAGGCTCAGGGTCTGTTAGAGGCTGATTACTGCGACGCTCTGACCAACGTTTGCTTGTCTCACAGTTAAACAGAGTGTTACAGTGGTGAGAGGCAGGAAGGTTGAAGACATCCACACTGCTCCCTCTGAACTCCCTCTCTCCCTTTAACCAATACCACATTAATCTTCTTAAGATGTCAGCATGACCTAAAACTGATGATGCACAAGTGCGCAGAGAGGAGGGAAAAAAAACTCCTGCCGAGTAGACAACAGCTTGCGACTAATAGTGAGTTTAGCAGAGCTCACCAAGCTTCCTAACTGAGTTGCAGCAGCGTCACCTTGGCACAATTCAATTACTGCTTTGAGAAAGGTGCTTACCTCAGATGTTTCTGCTCACTCATAAGTCACTCCAGCTCACCGCCTGGTGAGTGTGAGTGTGTGTGTGTGCATGTGTGTGACCTTTCTGTGAACCAGGGGGCACTAGAGAACACTTTGACACCTTTGAGACCATTTTTTTTTTTACAGTTGTGCAATTCAACAGATGGCACTTCTGGCTCGTAGGCTTATACCAGCTCACCCACACAACACGAGACGCTCAGGTGGATTTGCATGTGTGAGATAATGAAGGGTGTGCATGCAGCAGAGGTGTGAAGCTGTAACACCACAAACACAGGAAATAGGAAAATAAATGAAGAGGGAGGCTGGAACAGAAACATTAATGATCATGAGCTTCACAGGAAATTTCTTTTACACCTTTGCTTTTCCCTTGTCAATTAGCGTTATAATGGCCTAAGATATAATTGCAGTAAAACAGATGCTGACCTAATATTACAGTGAATTCCAAAAAGCCTGTATGACCCGTGTTGTTGTTATGATTACAACAGTGCTACTGCCCCAATAAGGATCTGTCTACACTGCAGCACAGCTGTCATGAAGATGGGCTGCCTGCCCAACTACACCAGCTGTGCCAGCCCAACCATCACTTAATCTCCCTGGGAGGGCAGGAGGGAGGGGAAGGAAGGATGAGCTGTTGAAAAAAAAAAAGAAAGAGCAAATTGTGAGGGAGAGAAAGTAAGAGTGAGAAGATAAGAGTTGAGGAACTGCAAAAAAGCAGTGGAGGAGAGAAGCATGGTAGCATGGAGAGCATGCTATGAGCAGGGAGGAAAAAGAGGTGATCTGAGAGGCAAAGATGGAGGAACGAATGTATGAGACAAGCACGTCTCCTGACATGAGTGTGAGACACAAGAAAAAGTGGAGCAGGAAGTGAGCCGAGGAACAGTCTTGATGGATGAGTGTGGGGTGGAGGGAGAGTGTCGGGAGAAGATAGGAGACAGCAAGAGTGATAACATGAGGGGAGGAAAGGTGAGAGAGTGATTTGTAAATGGAGGTGGGGAGCTGAGGTGAAGGAAAACGACCTGCGTTGTGGAATGATGAAAAGGACGGAGGGCACAGTGTGAAAGAGACGGAGCACGATGGAGGAGAAGATGATGTCAAACATGTTTAAGGTCCATTTCTCAGGCGACCAGATCAATACCACTGCAATCAGTCTTATGATAGTAAGAGCTGCATGCATACAACCACACACAACATGCAGCACTGCATTTAGTGAGCAGTAACTTATTTTGACAGGCTTTCAGCACCTGCTCAGGTAAAAACCCTCAGCCCTGAGGTTAGACTGCAGTTAACATCGCTTAATGAACTAGACCAAATGTCACAGTAAACATTTAACTGAGGATGACTCAGTTGACCTTTTCAGTAAATAATAAAACAAACAGCATTATTGTGCTTCTCTTGTGCTTCTGTCTGCCGTCAATGTATCTATCACACCGTTCACGTGCCTCTCTCTTCTCTGGATCAAGCCTCTAGCATTTTATCAGGCGACAACTCTCAGAGCAAATTATTCATCCTCAGGGAAGATTTATGCTGCATTGCTCAAGATTTGGGACAGGTTTTTCTTTATTTTTACACTGACTGATGACAAGTCTGTGCTGAAGGAAGTATCACCTGCGCCTGAAAATTAACTTTGGCCATTAACTTAAGCATAATATACATTCTGTAACGTACAGTGAGCTTTGACAAGATCAGTCAGCGGCCATCGATCTGAGCACATGCGAACCTGAAAAGCTTCAGGAATCACCAACACTCACATTCATTGACTTTGACTCGCACAAACTAATTATTATGGACAACTTCCAGGAACTGCTGCAGTGCTGCAAAGTCCAGTTTAATTTACTTACATAGAAAGTTACCTGGAGCCATGAGGGCTGCAAGAAACGGAATATTGATTTCCGGGGCTAATAAACAAGCATCAAAATAACCCCCCTCCCTTTTTTGTTGAAAAACACAAGACTAATCTGTTTTTATTTATTCTTGTGAAACAACAGGGGTGAAAAAAAAGCTGATTTATGTGAAAAACAAAACAAATGGACAATAAAATGAAACTTTATATTGAATAATAGTTTTTGGTGTTTTTTTGCACCCTATCATAAATGTGAAACCATTCTAAATATGAGGCTAATACATAGTGCCAGAGATCCTGCCGACCTCTCAGGATGTGTTTTGGTCTGCATGGCTCCCTCTCCCTCCTCCTACCTGCCCCGTCTCTTCACATCTGTCTCCTCTGCCACTCTGAGGGACCTTACACGCTTCATTCGGCAACGGATCAAGACAGCTACATCTTCCCCAAATGACATTTCCCAAGCAGTTCCCCAGACGTGTTCACAGAAGAGGTTTTTCATGTAGTCACACGTGCATGTGCCCTGCTGGTTGTACAACATGTTGGAGTTGAGTGTGCTTCTGAGGACGCCACATTAGCTGAAGTAATTACCAGTTTTGTCTTATGTGCGTGTCATCAGTGTGTGAAATAGGTGATATGTTTCCAGGGTGAGAACAGAAAAAAGATGTCAGGTTGAAAATAATGGAGTCAGGATCTTAATTCGTCAATAAACATCCTAAGTGCCACCAGAAAAAAAAAAGCTAATATCATGTAATTCACTTCTTCAATTCTCTCCTACTGCTGCAAGTTGTTTGAACACCTGTTTTGCATTTAAAATCACTTCAGCAAAGGTAGATAAGTTGGATTAAATGTGTGGTACAGATAAACACAAGCTGCAGACACAGACTTTTTGCAGTGTTTTTATTTTTTTCCCCCCTTTGGCCAGGCATTGTTTACTACCACACCTCCAGCAACCTTATTTCTCCTTCTTACTACAATCCCGCCGTGTTAACCCACAAGCCCCCTGTGGTCCAGAGTCGACGGAGTACAGGCTTACCTTAAAGAGTTAGCGTGGTAATACCTTCTGGAATCGGAGTCAGTCAGCCAGGCCGGAGCAGAGTTAAGCCCTCGCTCTACTCACATCAAAGAGGGACGGGCCATCCACAGCAATCTCCTCGAGAGAGGGAGAGAGGGAGGATGGAGGGAAGGAAGGCAGAGAGGAGGAGGAGGAGGAGGAGGGGGGTTGTCATATATTCCCTTTATCACGAGGAATTTTATGGTTCAGACCTGTGATTCTGAGGGGAATTTTATGGTCTGACCAAAGATGGGCAGCCTCAATTCAAAAGTCGAGCTGGCTCATCACTTCCTTAGGTGTGTGTGTGTGTGTGTGTGTAGAGTATATATGTGTGTTGTGTTTGCAAGTTAAGCCCCATTTGTGCCAAACCTACCTGTCTTTACTTTAAAGGCGTATTTCATCATCCTGACAGCTTATTGTTTATCAATCCAACCGGCTCCGTACGAGCTGATTCATGCCCTGCTGTTGCCTTTCACTCAGACCTGCATTTTTTAATTGAATGCTAAAAATCACTTCATCTCGGGGGACAAAGTTGTGTTTGCAGGTTGTTTTCTCTTCCCCTGGAAATCAGCTGTGTCATTTTAAAGCCTGCGTCCTTGGCAAACATGTCAGCACTTTTACTTGTTGGTGCCCTCGTGCTGTTTTACGGCTGGAGAATCAGGTTAAAGTCGTTTTTATGGCCTGACAGAGATATTATCACAGGATGACGTAGGCACAGTTATGTGCCATTAACACGTTGGAGTAAATGCGCCGGTTACATTGCATTAATGAAACATTTTTCTCTAGAGATTATTCATATTCAGTTTTAATTATGAGATGGTCTCAATACACAATAAGCTTCTTATCTGACTGAGAGCATCAGTTTATTTCTAAATGAGCCACTGATATCCAAAACACGCGCATACACACAGACACGCATCACACGTGTGCAGCACCTAATTATGCAACCATTTCTCTGGGGATGGAGATCCTGAGATTTGAGTGTTAAACGGTAACATATCATTATGAAAGACAATCAAGACCTTTTATTGCTTTAACATCAGTTGTTGTGCATTTTGTCATGATACTGAAAGATGTTTTATGTAACTTTTTTCAGCAATTACAGAGCTGTTTTTATGAACTGAATGTGGTCAAATCTACTTCAAAGCATCTAAACCAATTTTAATAGAGCGGTCACAATATAAAGTGCAGTGTTTATAAATGTACAGGTCCCATATGGTTTAGCGGAAAGGATTTGTGGTTTTCAACTTGGCAGCCAGAGTTCAGTTCCTGACACAAGCAATTTAATGCATTTCAGCAAACATTTATTACGTTTCCATACACTCTTGTACTTTTATAGCACAGTTCAAACTAATCATCAGCCCTGTATACACAGCACACAGGAGCAATTTGACCTCTATGTTAGAGTTCTAATTGTTACATATAACACCTTAAATGTAATAGAGACAAACCCCAGACTGAGTATTTAATTTAAATTAGTTTTTAGGGGCTTCAGCAAATTCTGGGAGAAAAAAAATAGCAAAGCCTTTATTTTGTTGACGCATCTACTAAGCATTCCTTTTGAACATGTGCAGCATGTTTTTTGCCGGTGCCAACTATTTCGCGGAAAAATTGACAGCGACTATCTACACAAAGAAAGAGTTCCTGGCAGAAAAAAAAAGTGATTAAGTAATTACACATTTCGTCACATTGGCACTGAATGTAATCATTGACGTCATAAACACAGTCACTGTGTCCCCCCAGTTCGCTTCTGTGTTGTTGCAGCTTCCGACTTCAGTTGTCATAAAGCATGAGTCAGTAGCATGTCTGCATCACCAGAAACAACAACTTGCACAAATAAATGACCTATAACAGATAAAGTAACACACTGCGTATTCCCAAAACAGCTAAATACCAAATACTTCAGTGAAATGACGTTTCAGTCAAAGGCCAAGAGCTTCCTACAAGAGCAGTGACCACATTTCGCCTATTAGAGAGGAAATGTGTTGTAAATGAGGCAGAGACGCCAGTAACTCCATTAATAGTAGCATCAACAGACCGTGTTGTAACATAATGCAGCCACAGATTGCATATGTGCGGACAGCCATCAGTGTTTAGTTAATATTGGACTCCAGCCTGCATGGCCAGAACTGCAAAAGGTCTGTTTCTAAACACCAGAAACTATAACACTGAACCTTGTATTGACAGGATGAACAGTAATGTATGTAAGGGCTGTAACTAACTGTTATTTTCATTATCCATTAATCCGCTGACATTTTTTACTTATTTGGTCAATAAAATGTCATAATATAGCAAAAAGCCCATCACAACTTCCTAGAGTCCAAAGTCACATCTCTAAATGTCTTGTTTTATCTTAAAATAAGTTTTTAAGGTTCAAAGATATGCAGTATGAAGTTTGCAGGGATATCAAGCAAAGAAACCTAAAGATCGTCATACTGGACAAGAAGTACAAAGCAAATTTTTGCTGTTTTCGCTCTTCAAAAGACTTAAACTGTTATTGGATAACCAAGGTAGTTGCTAATAGACAAACTCTTTCAGATCTATAAAACTTTGTCATTTAGAAATTTGATTTTATTCTTAGATTGTAAAGGACATGAGAAGAACAAGCCTTTTATCCTGAGGAGTGTGTAGATCATGATAAAGGTTAAAAAACACAGCTGTCCCGTCGGAAGTGGGAGGTCATTTGATCTGTAGGGAGAGGAAAGATTAACACTTCAGGCTGGATGGAGCAAAAACAGGTCATGTGTCATCCAACGGTCACAAAACAAACCATGACATTAAGATTTTTGATTACCCACACATCCTCTTAGCAGTGAACGCAGTGAAACTGTTTTATCTTTGCTTTCTTGTACAGCCACTGATGCATAAACAAATGCTTAGTGTACCGGAGTGCTAATTGCTAAGTACTCAGCATAAGACTGTCTTCATAGTAAATATTAAATGCGCTGAAGTATTCTGAGAAAAGAGTGGCTCACTGTGCCGGTTTCTATTATAGAACAGACGAGACCCAAAAAAATGCTGCGTTATTTTTAGTCTTTCAAACTCCACTGCAGATACTGTCTGTCTCAGTCTCCACACACACACACACACACCCACAACGACAGCGACGACAGAGAACTGGTCATATTGAATGAAGTTCATTCCACTGAGTATGTTCATTGACTGTGTCCCCATGGTATCTTGGATGAACCAATCAATTCTCCTTCATCTACAAGGAAGCCGGAGAAGCACTGAGCCTGTCTGCACAGTGGCATTATGGACAGACCAATTAAGAAAAGGAGACAGAACTCCGGATGGAGATGAGACAGTGAGGCAAAAGACTGAAATGTTGGAAGAAAACTATGCATAAAGTCAAGCTGATGGTGTTGAACAAAGAAGGGACTAAAATGAAATGATCTGAATGGATGAAGAAGAAAGAGACTTGTCGCGCTAATAGAAAGAGATCGATGCAAATGAACAACGTTAAAGTCGAGAGTGTATTGGAGCAGAGAGTGGATTTTTGCAGTGATATAAGCCTTGTCCAATAACGATCACTCTTCCAGCAGGGAAGGAAATGATATAGTGGAGTAGATGCTGCTGTTTTAGAATATATAAGCACAGCTGTCGCCTTCAGCTAAAGCAGAACGATTACAGCTTAACTCCGTAACATCTGCTGCTCCCGGGCTGGCGAGAGCAGTCCGCCGGAAAATACCGTAGAGACAGGAATTAAAAACAAGGGTAGGTGCAGGGCAGGGGTCCTCTACGCTGTGTCACAGTGTCCATCTTATCTGTGTCACCTCTACTCGTGATTGGTGTCGACGTCCCAGTTTCCAGAGGTGGAAACGAAGTTAGAGTGACTGAAAGGGAGAGAGTGAGTTGTGTAAAAGACTGACAGATGGAGAGGAGATTTTGCACCAAAACCACGAGGGTCTGCAGCACCACCCTGAGAAATGATCGGGTGTGAGCGTGCATGCATGAGGATGTCTGCGTGTGTACGTGTGTCCGTGTGTGTGTGTGAAAACGAAAAGGTTTGGCCTCATTAAGGGTTTGTTTGGGTAGAACAGGGCAACGCTACCGTGAGAAGAAGGATCAAGAGGGAGCAAAGAGGAAGCCTGAAGTGTAGCAGGGATTGAAGGCTGGTCTTTGCGAAGACTGCCAGAGAAGGACATCAAAGAAATGCAAGAAATACAAAGTTAATGGGCTCACTCATATGTGCAGGGCTATTCATGTAGCCTTGGCTGAGCAAAACCTTTTAAATAAGTGGAAAAGCAATAGGGTTCCAGAGGAAATTATTTCATTTCCCATAATAGATATGTTTTGCAAGACCATAAAGGATTTCAGTTATTACGTATAATGGCTACTTAGAATTCTGCAATTAAAATAGCAGGGCTTCAAGTGTAAATACACTCAAACACTCTGGGACAGGAAGCGTTGGGACGACCAACATACTGATGGTTTCACAAGTTTTAAAGCCTTACTGCTAAAAGGGGACTAAACGTTTTTAACTGAGAGTGGTGCTTAAGGAGAGGCCAAGGGGTCGTTAAAATCCACATGACACCATTTATCCGCTGTATCATAAATGCGGTCAGTAGTTTTCCTGGTGGCCTTTTCTGCCAGTCAGTGTGGCAGAGTTCTTCAGTACCATGTTGATATTTTAATGTTGGCACTAGAGGGAAAGTTCGGGATCAAAAACTGAGAATCCCTCCTCTTGGGACCGTTTATGTCAGAAAGTTTCATGTAACTCAGAATGGCTGAATTTGATATCTTGTGTACTTAGTTGACAACCTGACACAAAGGCAATACAAGAGGGAGGTTTTGGGGTCACCCAAAACAATCATCGTCTCAGTACTGTTCAAATAAACTGCTCCTGAGGCGATAGCAAGGTTTAATCTTTTAGAGAGCATGGACAAGCTCAGTACATTTCAAGGTGTCTGTCCACAAGGTTTGATATTTCTTCTGTACAAGTGGAATTTTTTTTTCCCAGTGGTGGATACAGAGGAGAGAGTCGGTCAACAGACAATGAAGCCAACAATTAATAAATGGACTACTGCTTTGAAACTAGTTTTTAATTATGACCATTGCAATCTTGTTTATTTTGAGCTAGAAGTGGCCGTATTTTTACAAGATGGTGGAGTTGGAGAGGAGAGGCATCACTAAATGACACCAGCTAAGATCAAGACTGATCCTCTTGGGATCAAAGATATCTGTCACAAATTTGAAAAATCACAGACGAAAAAACATCAAACAAACTATTAAAATCACATTTAACAAAACAAAGCATTGATTTTATGTGGTTCCCGGAAACATCACATGGTTTTGATGTCCATATGGCCAGTAGTTATGAAATTATCATGTTTTGCAGCAGTACTGGGTGGGCACATGAACTGACCTCCACCCACTCCATCCTTTGGCAAAGGATTGAAAAAGAACATACAAGTGCTGATGATTCATCGCTAACATAGCATGACTCAAAGTGTTATACAGTCACATTTCATAGAAAGGATTAAAGGGATGGAAAGTGCTGAAAAATCTCTTTTTTTATTGCCTTTCCTTTTGCTTTTACTTTTTAAAAGTATATGCATCAGAAAACAAAAAACTGTTAATGTGAATTTCATCCGTTCCAGGTTTTGTTTACAATGTAAGCTTTAGAAAAATATGCTGGTGGGTTGTCGTGCTATAAGTTGCACCCCCACAAATGTTCACACACTTACACACAAGCATGCACATACATCCCATCATGCACTGGGCATAAGAAAAAGATAAACACTGAACAGCTCGTCAGTGCAACAACACAGACAGAAAATGATTTCTTCCACATCAGTTCATTTTACCGCTGTTGTGATATGAGAGACAGCTCATGATCCTGCTGCTGTTATCTCACACCATCACACACACGGACTAGACCACTATCAAACAGCAGAAACTCTATATGGTCAGGCAGGACTGTCACATGCACACACGCATGCACACACACGCACCAAAAGGTTATGTGACTGGCATTTTGTGAAGGGCAATAATAAAGTATTACGGTACGACTCAATACAAATTGTTTGACACAGTTTTTGCAAAATTTCTGGAATCAAAGGTAACTGAACTCTGATTTGGTTTCTATCAAATAAGCAAGATTAGAAAAATGCATATTAAAAGGAAAGCTGTTGGTGTTGCCCTCACTGCAAATGCAGATGCCCCAAAATTCAACGATAACGCTATAATGTACTGATTGTATTGTGTTTGCCAAAGTTAGCTATTTGACCATTGTGCATATCATAATACTTGTGCCGTGAGTGCAGCGAGATCAAATTCAAGTCGAGTAATTTTTGTCACAGAAGCTAAGTAGACGGTGAATTAAAAACCGCAGCAAGAGAGGAAAGAAAAGAGGAATTTGGAGCAGAATTGATGAGGTGTAAAAAGAAAATGGGGCTGCAGTGGCTTTGATGTTTTCGCACAGCATCCCTGACAGCCATGCTGCAATGGGACTAGGAAATTTCCCATTATTTAAGCTATGAATGTGGAGAGTCTACCTAGTTAACATGGAGGAAAAACTGAAAATAACCATGTAAAGAAAAAGCAGACTTCAATGTAGAGCTGTGGTTTGTCAATAGATTTTTACTGAGAGGTTTTTATTGTGTCTGTGTGACTCGCGCAGAATGTATTTTATCAGCGACGCCATAGTCAAAGAGTTTTCAGAGTAGTTTTGTACTTTTTGCACTACAATACTTGTTTATTTGAACAGCAAGCTGACTTCCTGCATGTAAAGTAGCTCAGCATGGGTACTCCTCTCCCTTGTGGATTTTATTTTGTTAACATTTTGTTTTTCTGCACATCTCAGTCACCCTGAACCCTTCCTTCTTTTCCCCGCTACTTATTCCTTCCTCATGCAGAACACATGATGGATATGTATTGTGGAGGATTTAGTAGTAGCAAAGCAACATGAAAATGCAGGAGAACAGTCTTATTCAGAGAGTTGAACATTCTTGGTGACAGCCAGCTTTATCTCCACCGCTCCGTCTGAAATGCTGGAAAATGGTCTGGCTGCATCCATCATCATTCTGCTCTAGCGGCAATAAAAACCATTTCAGCTTGTTTGTTTGTTCACAATCACTCTAGGTGGCGCTAAATGCAGACTTGAATAGTTGCCCAATAGCAGACTTATACCTGCAGTCTACATTTGGTGAGTCAAACTGAAACACTTCTCCTCAGCAGCTGGTTAGTTTAAACTACAACAAAGGTCAGATGTAACCTTATGTTAACATTTAGATTCAGGAAACAGAGAGTCAAAGTTCAGCGTGGGGGGGTGGTGATGGTCCGAGGGGTTTGTTTATTCATAAGGGGATCAAATTAAATTAAGACAATCACCTTTTTAAAAGTGTCACAAAGACACAGCTGCCCTCAAATTAAATGAACACACACATACACACATACACACCAACAGGTAGACAGAAGACTGAAAACAAACACAAACACTCACACATCTATGGAGGTCAAAGAGAACATAGTGGTGATTAGAGGGAGGAAGTTTCATAACACTGTCCAGAGCCAGAGTATAGAGAATTAGACACAGAGTCTGTGAGGCTTATGTTCTGTATTAAGGACTGAGGAACAGAAAGTAACAATCCTGCCTCTTTCTGAAACTTCTGTAGCTGCATTTTAATGTATATGTCTATGGGTTGGAGGATGGGATTGCACTGTTGTCCATCTCAGCAGAGGTCATGCTTGAATTAGCTTTGATATATCCTGAGATAATAGAAATTTGTGACCTGTCAGATGTTTATGCTGTTGTATTGCAGGCAATGTCAGTGAGCATGACCACTTTATTCAATTCAATACAATTCAAGATTCTTTGTCTTTTAGTTCAAGGCAGGATGTTCATAATTGATTTCCAGGATTTTTGCATCAGTGTCACCTTAAAGGTGCCCTGTTGAGTTTCCGACCACAGTGCAACGATGAAGCAACATTTTTACAAGAGGGTTTCTGTTTTGTAAACAATGTAGCTTCCAGAATTTCCAAAAAGCAGCTATGTGAGGAATGTTTTATGCAGAAGGAGTTGCATTCAACATGTTTTTTTAGACCTCATGTTGTTTAGATCTCTATACACACGACGCGTTCGGTTGTGTGTGAGAGCGTGTTTTCTTGTACACAGATGTTAAACTCTACTCAACTTTCTGCAGCTGACTGAATCCTCCTTATGTAACGCTGTTTCATATTTCACACTCTTCTATTTCAGCCCCTCCACTTGACGTTAGAGGCCTCGCAGAGAGAGGATGAAGAAGAGTCTGAGGTGTGACAGACATGTTGGGGGAAAAAGGGAGGAAAGAGGGAGAGAGAAAGTGAAAGAAGCCGAGGCAGACAGCAGAATGGGAGAGGGCTGGAAGTGACTAAATGAAATACCCAAGCGTACACAAAGACCTGGGTCAAACAGCATTTACAGAAACTTTTCATAGTTTGCCATGACTTTCTGAAATGCCAAATTTAGAGCTTTTGCTACCCAGAGGAGAGCATTTTAGAGAAAATGCAGCGTACTTTTCCATGACTTGCTCCTTACCTGATTTGACCTGACAGTTAAAACCTTGCACACGCAGTGAGGTCAGACCAAATGTTAGTATTTACACTCAAAAGTGATTTATGCCAGGTTTTTGGGCATTATTAAGAGTCTGAGGTGTTGTCTTTTATGATGCAACATCATGCCTTTAATCCTATGAAAACACAAGCAGTAAGAGGCGTAACATTCAAACCCTCAGTGATTATTGCTCAGCTGCCCTGTTCATCAGAGTCTGATCCCATTTGTGGGGATCAACACCCCAGGAACATAATCTCACAATAATCTCACTCTGTTTATAAAGACAGCTTAAATCAAATGTTTTAAACAAAATGGACATTTTTATTTCACATTTGAGTGTCCCTGTCCAAATCAAGCTCAGGACTTCTCTAATAGAGTAATATTGTTTATTTAGTGCCTTTGAGTGAGATGCTTTTTCATCATCCCTTAGTCTCCATCACCTGGAGGTTCACATCAAATTGTTTTCCCATATGCCTCAGACAACAGCTGAAACACACACAGACACACTAACACAAACACACATGCCCTCAGACACAATCTAATCCTCCTCTATTGTCCCCATCCACATCTCCTTTCTCAGGGCCGCAGGAGGAAGACAGTTATGTGTAACAGGCCCAGTGCACTAATATGGAGATACTACACAGACAAGCGCATTCACACATGCGCTCATTTCGACCCACATTTGAACAGACGTGCACAAGATTTTCTCTCCAGTTGTGTCCCAGAAGAAAACACGCCAATTACTACAGGAGTTTTACAGGAGACTTCATTGCTATCACTGTATGCAAATTTCAAACGTGTCTGATGTAAACGCCTTCCCATCAAGAAATAATTTGCTTGTTACTTCTCCCTGCATTTGTCACTCACATGCACCCGAGCAGCAATCAGACACACTCAAGCACACCAGCACGTCAGCACTGACAAACTGTGAAGGTAACGGCAATAAAAAAAACTGTCCTAACTGGCAATGATAAGACAGCTGTGGCAGCGCATCGCAGCACTGCAGCGTGTTTGTTTGTAAGCAAGCCTGCAGAGAGATGAGGAAATGTGTGAAGTGTGCATGAACATAGAATATGCATGCACACAGGTGTGCTGTGTGGCTCGAAAGCAGACAAATATTCATGGATTAAAATTTATTACAATAGGCTGAGATGGTTTGCAGCAGCTCGACCAGTTTCAAGCTTGAGAATGAAGCAATTAAAAGGAAAGATGACAGCGTGCAGTCAGGTGCAATCACAGTTAATTTTAGTGCTGCAAATTTTAATTTTGAATTATTCTTACAATTATGTTTTTTTTCCCCACTGAGCAACAGCTACGCTGATAGTACAAAACATTAGGGAAATTTTTACTTAACTCATCCGCTTCTGTTTATTAGCATGTTTGTATGTTCTGTTTAACCTTGTGATTGATATTTAATAAGAGAACTCCATAAAAAGATAATGACTTTTGCCTGGATTCACCTCATCGGTGTGCTTGATGAAAACAGCCTCCATCCTTAATGTGCTGCGCGTTCAGTGCACAGCTACACACCCGCTGTGACTTGAGAAATACACCAGGGTCCCGTCTGCTGCGGAAGCTCTGTCCATTTTCGTACATCACAGAATCACACTCTGGAAATCCTCTTTATTACTACTGACAAATGTAACTCGTGTCAAGATTTCCTCCACACCCAAGCACACACAGTTCCTGCAGCCCAGCGTTTTTTTTTTCTCCTTCATCTTCTCCACCCCTGTCAGTTTTCACCTCCTTGACAAACCTCTCCTGTTCACGAATCTGTGAGATCTCAGCCACTGACCACGCCAGACTGGTTGCAGTGAACGTGAGAGGATGCCCAATAGAGTCGTGACCTCACCCACCTGAGTCGCAGCCTGTTTTCACAGACTCTTCTCTGAGAGAAACTGCAACGAAATTGGAAATTCAGCCTTCATGTGACTGGCCAAGTTCCTACATCCCAAACTTTGGCTGTCACGCATAGCCTCAAGCAGTCTGCGTCCTGCATAAACACAGATCCATTTCCAAGAGCCGCTGAACATTTAGTTCCATCACAGTTACAAAGCTTCCCTTGAGTACATCTACCTTCATCTGCAACATTCAGAAGTCTGAACATCCTCACATAAAATTCAGTGGCTAACAAACTTTCTCCCGTCGAGGAAATTGCATGTGCAACAAGTTAAAATGCACTTGAAAATGAAGGATTGTTGTGGTAAACACTTCATTTAGGCAACAAAATGTGTTATGCTTTGTCTGCTAAGGAGGAAAAATGAGTTTCAGGCACAAACAATAGAGCTGCAGCTGTGCTTGGCAGGGGCTTGAAGTGTAGGAGGTGTTAACAGTTAAGACAGTTCAGCTGAAAAAAAAGGCACTGAGCTCATAAATATCTTAATTCTCTGCACTGGTTTCTTGAAGCTTTAACTGAGGTGACAGCTTTATTTTACTTGCATATACTTATCTAGATTGTATTGAATAGTAGAGATTTAATATAAACTCATTGTGTAGTTTCGCTAAAGGTCTGTTGTTCTAACTGTTCATTTAAAAATGCAGTTGTTAAAACTTTTTATAGGGTCGGCACACCTTATGTGATGAAAATAATATCCGTTTCATATGTTTTTTTTTCCACCAATAAAGTATAATTACAGATTAAAAACCTTCTTAATCCTGTCTTCATGTGGGGAATGGTGGTGCAGAGCTTTTGCGCCCTCTATTGACGTGCCACCACTGATCAGCCTACAGTTATATACGTCTTTGAAAAATGTCTAAATACGTCATTTTGATCAAGAGAGAGGACATTTAAGGGCTTAAATCAACAGCAGGAGTGGGTCTTTAAGTGCAAGGCTTTCTGAGTGTGTGCCCCCACAATTCTCTGCATTCAAATAATGGAACAGAGATTTGCAGTTTATAATGTGGATGGATGAGGTTACAAAGAATACAAAAAAGACGAACTGCAAACATTGTGAGGAGAATTCTTTGATGTTGATAATGATGATGATAGATCTCTCAGCACTCGAGGGTTATGCTCAAGGCCAATCCCATCTCAGGGTCTCAGACAATTTCAAAATGACCTTTACATCAAACAAAGAGAGCTTCATCTGCTGTAAAAATTGAAAGCTACTGAAGCGCAAAGGCTAAAGTAGACAATGCAAAGTAGGCGACAATGGAAGAGGGAAGCTCACATTTGATGCAGCCAGTGCAGACAAAAGAAAGGGAACTATCAAAATATGTTTGCCGCCCGAGTATCCACTCGACATCGTGATGCAGCGGCTCTATGGTAGTTCAAGTTTAAGGGTTACATTTTTGGGCCAAGCAGAGCATGAAGCAGAGATTCTCCGGGTCATCAACATGTTATATCAAGCTTGTTATTCAGCTCATGCACAGACTTGTCTAACGTTCGTAGGCAAATGTTTCCAGATCCTGAACTTGCAAAGTTATATTCATGTTGTGCAACAAAAAAACAGCCTCCCTTTCATGTTTTGATCTGTCATCTTACTTCACAGGAGAGGCACTCTATATACGAGGTTGTCAAAGAGCAGTGTCATATCTTTTGAAGAAGGTTTAAACAAAGTGACACTGTCTGAAAAGATGGTTTTATAGTGCTGGAGTGTTACAGGAGGAGAAATTGTTGTGCTTTACCTGGATTCAGCGTCTGTAGATTTTTTAGTAAGACCAAACCCTGCACTTGAAGATTTCCATAATGTCTCTTTTTTTCAATTTTCCAGTCCGTACCTGGACAGTTTAAAGATATTCTAAAAGCGCAGAAGTCCTGAACACCCAGACATGTTGAGTTTATCAGTGTTGGCAGCTGTGGTCCGCTGTGCATTGCAGTTTTCATCAACAGTGGAAAGAGACCAAGATTGGGAGCTGAAAGACACAATGCCCAAATGCACTCAAGCTGCCATGTTGTTGCCATTTATCTACATTTACCTGCATCTGGAGTTCAAACACGACTTATTGAAAACAATAGAGGAAACTCTACACAGTCACAATGTCATATGTCCCGAAAAATCTGTAGATGATCAATTTTAAACAGGACAAATTACAGAGATTTATTAATGTTAGGATTCTTTTGATTTTTACAAAATCTACCTCCTGTTTCCTGTCATATTTATTCAGTTTATTTGTATTCAGTGATTATCTCTTGATTGACTCTTTTTTTCTTCAGCCGAGTCGGCTTTTTCCCTCAGTTGCTGAGAGACTTTTAGGAAATGATGCATGCATTTAATTCAGCAGTATTGTTTGTAATTTTATCTCAATCATATCAGCCTCACTGTTCATTGTTTGCTCTCTTTACACCAAATTAGAATTTAAATTAAAGCAAATTATTTTTAACGTATTTATAGAGCATTTCCTACTTTTCTGCCTTCAGCACTAACCATAACAGTTTGATTAAAAAAAGAAGCTTGCTACAAATCTAGACAACAATCATTTTTCAAAATATTTCGTCAGTGGGTCAGTTTTAAATATTTTCAATGCAAAAACAAACAACAACAAAAAAAGAACAAGGAGAAGCCTCAGTGAGCTTTCAGTGAAAGAGCTGCAGGCAACAGGCTGCACACCTCCATCTTCTCAGCATGTGTTTGTTTGGCTGATCTGTTATCAGGGACACAACTTGCTCTTGTGTTGTAGTTCTGATGAAGTAGCTGCTAGGCGTAGTAGTGTTAAATCACACATGCTGTTATCACGATAACCAAACGTGTCGCCAAATGAACCTTGACAAAAAAAAAATTTAGGGACTTTAAGATATAATGTGCTTTTAGGTTATTTTACCAGATGGTGTTACTGTTTTATTAAAATTTAGTCTGTGTATGCCACTGCACAGTGGGGCTGCATTAGGACTCAATATCTGAGTCAGATCAGATGGATGAGAGCAACACTTTAAGTCCGTTCGAGACAGTGTGAGCCCCGAGAGCCACTTGGCAACTTTTCCCTGATACACCACTAGATGTTTTTGCACATCACTGTCTCCTTTCAAATTTCCTTCAAAGTTTTGTGTCAACAGATGGTTGAAAAATGTAAGAGCTGAGGAGCATGCAGGAACACATTCACAGCCAGAGAAAAAAATATAACTTGCAAAGCAGAAGATGTCAAAGCATCCTCATCAGCATCCTACAGTACTTTGGAAAAGGCCACTGCTGCTCATGCACATGAGTGGCATGACAGCAGGCCGCCCCAAGTGGATACCCCCTTTGACGCACAGCCACAGTTTTTCCTTTGTTGCAGTGCAGCCAAAACATTTCTGAAATTCAGACAAATGCCTCAGTGGTAACCTTTTAGGTGAAGGAAGTGGAACACATGCAGGGGGCTTCCTATTGACAAAACAGTGCAATGAAGCCATAAAAACAGCTTTTGCATATAAGAGGAAAGTAAACAGGAACATAAAATCACCAGGAATACATGCACAGCTTTAAGTAAATGAAGATGGAGTGCTTCTCCCCCACTGCCACCTTCAGTGAAAAGTTGATTGCGAGAGCTGATTCTCTGATGTGTAACGCCGTCAGACGCATGAGCTCCCTTGATCCCGTGTTCATGGCCCAGCATGCTAAGCATTTGGAGAACGTCCTATAGATTCTACTTAAGTGTTGATCAGCTTCCCAGTGTGTCAAAAATCTTCACAGAATACAAACCATTTGTGACAGAGATGAGTACAAAGTACAAAGCACCGGTACATTTTGTTTACAGGGTCTCCTGCTGAGTTGGATGATTGAACAGTGAAGAAGAAGGAGTCTGTACATCCTGATAAGCTTTTGAAATCATGCGTGCTGCATAGTGTTGAAAGAAGAGGTTCCTTGCCACCTACAGGCACAACACTTGTCACATAGTTATGTCTTATGATGTCAGTTAAAAAAAAAAATTATTTGGCATTTGTCATATAATACATTTGCATGCATTTGCACTCATGCATTCTCAGCTCTTTCAAAATAAGGGTGATTCATCAGCAATTAGTTCAGTCTGAATGTCTTTCCTATGTGTGTGGTGGAATAATTGATGTCTGTGTGAGCACCCCCTTACATCCAGGGCTTGAAACTCAGTCCCACAGTCCACTGGACTCAGGTACAGGTGTATCTGCTTATTCAACATTGCCTGTTCGCTCAGTGCTAACTGCATGCACCACAGTAATCCAGTATTTATCATGAATATTCTAATTATGAAAGCAGAACCAATTACTCATCACCATGGCAGCAGAATGTTGCCTATGAATCATGTGTGTTTTGTAACGAGCTCTTTTTTGCCAAGCCAGTTATTAACATACATTGTGTTACCTTTTATTTGGCTTGTTTTTGTTTTTCTTTGTTTAACGAGAGGCAACATGTTCTCTTTCAAACAGTTCTGGCTCATAAACACTAAGGTCGAACAATGTGTGCGCCGCAACTACGGCCCTCTGCTTTTGTTCCCCCTGACCTTACTCACTGATGGGGGATTTTTCGAAGCCTTTCCTTCCTTTGAAACACCTACATTCTCAGCCAACGTGCATTTGTAAGTGGTACACACTGTAATTTATTGTTTGATCTATTTCTGGAGTCCTCCTCCACTTAAAAAAATGTGTTTTGCTCACTGTTCCTTCACCTCAGCGGTTGACCTTCGCTGTGCAGAATGATGTACAGAAGGTGGTTTTGACACGAGAAGGCTGTTTTCACATTCATCTCCTCAGGTTTGTCTGAGCTCCTCTTCTAGTACATCTAAGTTTAACATGTGCATAAAAGCAAAATTTAGTGAAGGAACTCTTTTGAAATCATTTTGTGCTTACACAGATGCAAATTGACACTGAGAATAGATTTTACAATGCAGACAGAAATTTGTTGTGCCCAGTAAGTCAGATTTTGATGCGCATCTAACACAAAATATTTTTTTAGGCCAAGTATTTGTACGTGTACTGAAGCATGTCTGCAGGGATTCATAAAGAACATTGTGCAACATTTCTGCATTTATATGCCTAAAAATGACTACGTTTGTTTTAAAATATCTCCGAGCTGTGCACCTATGCTATCCCATGTTTCCAGACATGTTCATATCTGTAGAAAACAGTTATTTTAATCCAGGTAACAGTGACAACGCTTGACAACGGCATGGCAAAAATGTTATTACTGTCCATGGAGTTGATTGGCTAACTGTTAATCACTGCAGCGCTCACTGGACTGCCTCGCCTTTGGGATGAGAATCCGCTGTTAACACTAATCCTTTAACTAAACATTGGTGGAGTGGGTGGATTCAAAAGTATAAACCCAGGCAATCTATACGTTCATCTCTTCGATGAGCATTTCTGCCTGAGTCTCACCAGACAGAATTTCATCCACAACAACAAGAGCTCTCATGATCTCATGTCACTTCTCCAAGTCATCAAACTCCATCTTTTGTTTTCATTATTCTGATTTGAATATCCTGGCAGCAGAAACTACATACTGTGTGTTTAAATGTGTGAGTGATGAGATGTAGCATAAACAAACGAGCCAACAAAAGTGCTAAAATTAAATTGAATTATGCTGCAAAATGAGAGTAAAAAGACATGATTCAGATTGGTGCCACATCTCCGCTATTGTGACACGGGAGTACAAAGTGACTGTTTTATTAAGCAGTTATTGCTTTTGGCACAATGTGTCTTTCAACCACTGCAGCTCCATCATTTAGTAAATCATATAAAAAAGAATGTGTCCTTGAGCTGCAGACCAAATCTCCGAGTGTTTAAATGAAATGTGAAGAGATTTCTCTGCATGTGCGTTCAGAAATTTGAAGTGCTTTACAGAGCAGATACATTCGTGTGTGTATAAAGGTTCCTCATTGTAAAAACTGTCACACATGGAGTCCTCAGGGCATCCTGGTGGCTCACTTGGCTCAGTTAACACGAACCAGTGATGTCCTGGTTTCATGTCTGGTCTGTGACATTTGTCTCATGTCAACATCCAGCTCCAAATTTGTCTCGCTCTACTGTAGACTGTCAAGAAAGAAAAAAAAAGAAAAAGGCCATAAATAATCCGTGCTCTCATGTAAAATGTATATTAATCCGCACCAAATCGTTTCTCCAACAGCAGAGTGAACACAGAGAACTTGCTAAACTAGCAATTGGACCATTTTGCTTCCAACAAGGTACTGCAGTCTCGTCTCTATTGCTGTCATGCTCCACAAGGACACTGCATTTAGTACTGTCAATGCTGCTGTAAGCTCTGACCTTTTTAAGTCTATTTCCATCCCGTGGATCTGTATCTTAAGTGGTTAGTGTGCATGCCTCGTGGAGCAGAAACTCTATTCCCCTATAAAGCTGAGAAATGACATAACGGTCATCTCATGCTTGTGTTTACTGTGCACTTTAAAATCTGTGGTCACAAACAGTTGGACACAGTTGGGATGATTTATGTTCAGTTTGGAGTGTTCAGAATTTATCAAGCCAATTTATCAAAGCAGAGTTTCTGTTCAAATATTAAGGCCGTTGTTGAAAGTGATGATTTAATTTAGTTCAAAATACTTTGTATAGCAGAGGCGATTAAAAGCAGCATGCATGCAAACAGAAGCACAGCTCATTTACAAGACTAAAAAAGCAAACTAAAAAGAAACATTCAGTAATTTTGTACAGATATCACCAAGATTAATACCAGTGGCTAATGCATAGCAGGCCAACAGTGTTCAAAAACTGTTCAAAAGTACTTTTATCAATCTATACATGAGAAGAAGTGACCACTAGCTGATTATTCAGTTAATCAGAGAGTTAATCTACAATGATATTGATCACTGAATAATAGTTAGAGTCATTAATTGGCTGGTTTCATGTTATAAAATGGGATTTTTTGCTGCTCTCCTCTGATTGATATCCTTGTAATTTAAATATATTTGAGTTTTGGCCTGTTAGTTTAATGATAAGGAGCTCTGGATACTTATGATGGGTATTTTAAACATGGCTTCAGGCAATGCTGATCATTTGGTCCAAGCTGAAATATCTCAAGTGTTTGATGGACTGCCATGAAATTTGGTACGGGTATTCAAGTTTCCTTTACGTTC